>VSMD01067364.1:0-20583 GCA_008750895.1 Mirza zaza
TCTGTGTCTCTCTGGGTAGCCGCCGGTAGGGTCGGGGGAGGGGAGGAGGAGGCAATATGGCGTCTGCCGCGCGGCTCGGGTCTGTGCACACGGAGGTGCCCGAGGGAGTTGGGAGCCTGGTGCCGCGTCCGCTACTGGCTTACCGCTCACTGGCAGCGGTTGTCGCTGGGCTGGTGTCTGCAGGTCCCTCCGCTCGCTGGGGAGCCCACCAGCAGTCCGGGATACAGGGGAGGGGAAACGGCAGATCCACCTACCCTTCCCGCTGGTCTCCGGGCTGCTCCAGGGGTCCCAGCCTCCAGTTCTCCTCCGCGACCTCCTCCCGTGGAGTCTCCCGTGGTCTCAGGTACTCCTCCTGCCGACCCTCATCCGATGTAGGCTCGTCTTCTTGCTTCTTTCTTCTAATTTCTGCTAGAATCTGTCTTTTCTTCAGAGACACTCTGTCTGGCGGTGTTTCTCATCCGCCATCTTCTGCTGGTCTCCCTCAAGCAGGATTTTAAAATCTAGAATCATGTATTTCTCAGAATGTGAAAGGGAAGTTTGAATATATCAGATTGTTTAGGGAGATACTAAATGAGTTCCATTACACTTTGTTTTTCACCATAAAGCCCCAGATGTGCTAAGGATCTAAAAATAGGAACAGCAATATCCAAGGGGCAACCCATGGGTACACTTGGAGTATTTGTTATCTTAAAATATCACAATCTCTCTATGTGTCTTTGTTTTCTCTCTCTCTCTCTCTGTCTCTCTCTCTCTCTCTGTCTCTCATAGACACACACACACACACACACATATACACACACACAATTCCATAAGAATAATTATGGTTTCTGAGCCCATAGTGTTTTAAATCCTTTCTAAGTGTTAATATTATTAAATTATTTTCCAGCCATAAAGTAAATAACATTTCTAGAGTCCTTATCAGGAAGGATTAGTTAAGATGACTGAGCACTATGATGCCTTATTCCTAAACATCTCCATTAAAATGAAAAAAATAATCACAACACACACACTTCAATATTTTTAAAAAAGACATGTAAAAGAATAAGTGAGCTTGATAAGGAAAAAGCTTTTTTTGCATAGATCTCTATCTCCTAGACAAAAGGGCATGATAATATAAAAATATCATTAATGCATACTTTCCTAAATTAGAATTTGTGATCACTCAGAAAAGGAATGAGCCAGAATATATCTAATTGTGTAAAATTATTATGAAGTTGTTTCTCTAGGCATGCAATTTCTTTTTGGATATTTTCATCTAAGGAAATGCATAAATTTATAAGGAGCCTTTAGATATCATTTCCCCCTCCACTCCACTCTCTCAGCCCAATTCTCTTTTTATTCATTTCTTCCAGTCTCCTTACGCAAGAGTTTTACAATCACCATGGATGAAAGATAACCGGCTGCTACTCTTAAAAGGTCTTTGCAAAAGCCACCTCACCCCATGACATTGTCCCATACTCCCCTACCTTTTCAAGTAGCTACACATGCTCATATTTCCAAAATGGGCTTACACTTTCTTATCTCCTATCATTTATTTCTTCTCGCTGTCATTGTGTGTCATTACTCTTCAACACCCTGAGCTTCTTTCTCTCCCTGGAATACATAGTGCTTCTTTTGTACTTCTAGCCATTTTTACCACCTAGAATGCTCTTCCTCCAGATCATCACATGATCTGACCCTTCTTATCATTCAAGTCTCCTTGCTATTGTCACCTGGCAAGAAATGCCTTCTCTGACCATCCTGTTCTTTTACCCTCGTATTTTTTAGTACTGTTACTGATGCTATCTCATTTGTTTACTTGATTATTGCCTGTTTCCTCTCCTCATCCACTGCCACTAAAATGTAAACTCCTCAGTGCTTAGAACAGTGCCTGGAGCATGATAGGAATTCAGTACATATTCTTGGAATGAATGAATAGAAAATGAATGCATATCTCCCCCACTAGAGAGTGAGTTCTTGTAGGGCAGGGGCCATGCCTCATTCATTTTCATATCCCTTGTATCTAGTATTGTGGGTACAGAGAAACATAGTAGGAGTTCAAAAAATGGTCACTGAATATATGATTTATTAACCAATGAATAAATAATGAATAATTATATTTTTATTATACACATAAGAAAATGTTGAGCTTGAACAGATTAATATCTGCCTAGATTTGCTTAGAGACTTTTAGAAAGCATAACAAAGGCAGGGGAGGTGCAGGGACTCTGAGATGTGGGAGACTGTAAGCCTTCAGAGTCTGTTTCAGATTGCAAGACGTTAAGTGATTTACCCATGGTGTTCAAAAGTAACAAAATTGAAACTTTTAAAAAGTTTTTTATTTAAAAATATTAAAGTGGTACAAATGTTTGTTAAATGGATAACTTTTGTACTGCTTGAATCAGGGCTATAAGTGCGTCCATTACCTGAATAGTGTTCACTGCACACATTGGGTAAGTTTTTTCCCCTCCTCTACCACCCTCGCCCCCTATTTGCTTTCCACTGATGTTTACTTCCCTCCATGCACATGTGTGCCCCTAAGTTATTTCCAATTTAATAGTCAGTAGATGTGGTGTTGGTTTTTCCATTCTTGAGATAGCTCATTATGGATAATAGTTTCCAGTTCCATCCAAATTGCTGCAAAAGGCATTAATTTATCCTTTGTTATGGCTGGGTAGTACTCCATGGTATACATATACCACATTTTGTTAGTCCACTCATGAACTGATGGGCACTTGGGTTGATTCCCCTTCTTTGCAGTTGTGAATTGTGCTGCAATAAGCATTAAAGTGCATGTGTCTTTTTGATAAAATGACTTATTTTCCTTTGGCTATATATCTAGTAGTGGGATTGCTAGAGTGAATGGTAGAATTTATTTTAGTTTTTGGAGAAATATCCATATTATTTTCCATACAGGTTGTACTAATTTGCAATTCCACCAACAATGTATAAGCATTCTTTTCTCTCTGCATCCACAGGAGCATCTACTGTTAGACTTTTTAATAAAAGCCATTCTAACTGGGATAAGGTTATATCTCATTGTGGTCTCAATTTAAATTTCCCTGATAATTAGTAAGGTTGAATATTTTTTCTTGTGTTTGTTGACCATTTTTCTATCTTCTTTTGAAAAGCTTCTGTTAATGTCTTTTGCCCACTTTTAAATGGGGCTGTTTATTTTTCCTGCTTATTTGCTAAGTTCCTTGTAGATTCTGGTTATTAGCCCTTTATCAGATTTACAGTTTGTGAATATTTTCTCCCATCCTGTAGGTTGTCTATTTGCTCTGTTGATTATTTCCTTAGCTGTGCATAAACTTTTAAATTAAATCAAGTCCTATTTATTTATTTTTATTGTTGCTGTAATTGCCACTGGGGTCTTAGTCACAAATTCTTTGCCTAGGCCAATACTTAGAAGAGTTTTTTCCACATTTTCTTCTAGAATTCTTATGGTTTTGTGTCTTACATTTAAGTCTTTTATCCATCTTGAATTAATTTTTGTGAATGGTGAGAGATAGGGGTCTTGTTTCATTCTTCAGCATGTTGCTATCCAATTTTCCCAGAATGGTTGATTGAATAGGGCTCTTTTTCCCCAGTGTATGTTGTTGTCTGCTTTGTCAAAAATCAGTTGGCTGTATGTAGATGGTTTTATTACCTGGGTTCTCTGTTCTGTTCCATTGGTCTATGTCTCTATTTTTGTGTCAATACTATGCTATTTTGGTTACTATTGGCTTGTATAATAGTATAGTTTGAAGTCTGGTAATGTGATGTCTCCAGATTTGTTATTTTTGCTTATGATTGCTTCGGCTATTTGGGCTTTTTTCTGGTTCCAATTGAAGTGTAGAATTATTTTTTCTACATTTGAAAAATATATTATTTTGATAGGGTTTGCTTTGAATCTGTAAATCACTTTGGGTAGTATAGACATTTTAACGATGTTGATTTTACCAATCCATGAGCATGATATGTTTTTCCCTTTGTGTCTTCTGCAGTTTCTTTCCTCAGTGTTTTGTAGTTCTCCTTGTAGACACATTTCACCTCCTTGATTAAGTATATTCCTAGGTATTTTATTTTCTTCATAGCTGTTGAGAATGTCATTGAGTCTTTGATTTGACTCTCAGCTTGACTGTTATTGGTGTATAGAAATGAAAATGATTTGTGTACACTGATTTTGTAACCTGAGACTTTACTAAATTTATTTATCAATTCTAGGAGCCTCTTGGTGGAATCTTTAGGGTTTTCTAGATACCAAGATCATATCATCAGCAAAAAGTGATAGTTTGACCTCCTCTTTCCTGATTTGAATACCCTTAATTTCTTTCTCTTACCTGATTGCTCTGGCTGTAACTTCTAGCACTATGTTGAATAGAAATGGTGACAGTGGCCACTCTTGTCTTGTTCCAGTTTTTAACTAGAATGCTTTTATCTTTTCTCCATTCAGTATGATCTTGGTTGTGTTTCTTATATATGGCTTTTATAATTTTGAGATATATTCCTTCTATCCCTAGTTTGTTGAGGGTTTTTATCATGAAAGGGTGCCGGAATCTGTTGAATGCTTTTTCTGCATCTATTGAGATGATCATATGGTCTTTGTTTTTGCTTCTGTTTATGTGGTGAATCACATTTATTGATTTACATATGTTAAACCATCCTTTTGTCCCTGGGATGAAGCCCACTTGGTTATGGTGGATATTTTTTTTTGATGTGCTGTTGGATTCAGTTTGCTAATATTTTATTGAAAATTTTTGCACCTATATTCATAAGAGATTTTGGTCTATAGTTTTATTTTTTGTTGTGTCCTTTCCTGGCTTTGGTATCAAGACAAGTGATTGGTATCAAGAATCAGTTGGGGAGGATTTCCTTCTTCTCAATATTATGGAATTCTTTTTTGCAGTATGGGTACCAACTATTCTTTAAAAGCAAAGTCTATTTTATTCTTTGCAACACTACAAGCTAGCCCTTTTATGTAGGCCCCAAAGTTGTGTCTTGTATATAGTGTGAGACTCAAAAAGGTTGCCAAATATTTGACTCTAAAGTTTGAATTCTTCAAACATAGTAGGTCTGTCAACACAGAGACTAGAGCCAGGAGACCTGGATCAACAGGATCCATCATTTTCCTATCATGTTGCCAGGGGGAAGAGAGAGATTCTTGGGTACAAAGTGTTGTTGTCAATGGGAAGAAGAACTCTCTAGTTATGTCATTTATATTTTCCAAACCAAAATTTGCAACATGCAGTCTAAGAAGGAGACCTAGGTGCAATAGATAGAATTCTTGAATCTAAAGCCAGCTCAGGAAATCTAGGGCTAACACTTGCAGTATTTACAGCAAAACAACTAAGTTTGCATATTCTGTATTTGGGTAAAGTGTCACACAAATCTCATTTCCTCCGACTCTAATGAATTAAGTTTAGGGAGGTATCTTAATACTCAAAAAAGGATTCTCATATTTTTAATGTAATTGTTCTGATATCTAGCAAATGTTCTCTTAGAGATGAGTTACGAACCTATCTATTATGAGTGTGATTGGGGCTGAGTCACAATCTCAGAGGAGAAAAAGCCTCAGGTAACTCTTAATGTTCTTTCCAACTGTGAGATTCTGTGGTACTGTGATTCAATTCCTTGGAACCTAGTGACCCCAATTTAAACTGTGAAGTGGGAGGAAAGAGGAATGGATGCTGGAGTCTGATGATTGAAGTCTGCAGTCCTCCTTCAAGACTTTGCCTCACAACACTAAGAGACTTATACTGTCTTCATTCAAAGGTCCAAACTAGAGGAACTAGCTACTGTGTATGGGCAATTGCCTCACTCTGAACCCTCAGCCTCTAGGAAGGCCATACCCTACGTCAGGAACATTGTCGCCATCCCCAACATAGTTAAGGTAATGCCTTCCCTCTGTTACTCAGTGTTTAGAATCCACCTCCACCACATTGCCTCCCCTAAGCTATGAGAGAGGAAGTAGCATACTAGGCCAGGGCTCATGTCTATGTAAATTACTTATCTACTCTAACCCTTAGCTTCTGCCTTTCTATGTTGTCAATGACCAAAAAAATGTTTCATGTACAGTTTCTATTTCCTGGCATGTAGCTAAAAGCCTATCAAACTAGGCCTCAGCAAAACTGGGAGTTGGAAGGTATGGGTCAAGTTGATTAAGTTTCCTGGGTGAGAAGACCATGTGCTAAGTTATATTAAAAGGCCTGACCATCAGTTGCAAAGCATTCAACATTTGACAGAGAAACTGCAAGGAAGTGAGGAAAGTCGTGCACATTTTTTTGATTACCTTTATCTTTTAATCAAGCAACCCATAAATAGTCACCAACTAAAATGTGATATACACTTGATACTCAAAATCTGGTCTGCGGACAGGCAACATCAGTAGCTCCAGAGCTTGTCAAAATGTAGAATCTTAAAGCCCACCCAGGACCTATTGGATCTGAATCTGTATTTAAAAAATATTTCCAGGTGATTAACATGTGCCTTAAATTTCATAAAAGACTTATCAAGAAAGCAATCCTCAAAAGATGCTCTCCAGACCAGAAGCATCAATCAGCATCACTTGAAAATTTGTTAGAAATGAAGAACCATGGGCCCACTCTAGACCTACTGATCTAAAATTTTGGAATGGGGTCCAATAATCTGTGTTTTAACATATCCTCCAGGTGATTCTGATGTATCCTCAAGTTGGAGAATTTCTGCCTCTGGCCTTTTTCAATTTAATATTCAAGAAGAGCTAGCTTTTGACAGGAGCTATTTTAATTCTAAATTTGTTTAAGTGTCTCAGAGAACCATATATCTGTCTGGACAATTTTTAAAATATTGTCAATGCTCACCAGCATTTTCCAAATGTATATCCTTATTATTTTATTTAAGCACAAGTCAGAATTGATGAATGTGCATGTTGAACACCATTTGCTAATTTATCTGGCATCTGGCAAAACCATATCACTTTAATATGATGGATGATTCTGCTTCTTTGGATTGAGAAAACTTTCACGTGGAGGCACAGTAATCATTCCTGAAGGAACAAACAAAATGTAAACTGTCATCATGGATAAGTTTTGTGGGCAAAATATACCCAAAAGAAAAGGCATCATTTTAAGTCTCTATTCTTAGCAATGGTGTTCTGTGGCCTTGCTCCCACCCAAAGCCATTGACAGTGCTGCCCAGACATTTCTGCCATTTGTGGCTTTGGGCTCCATTTAGCAGGTGATAAAACATTTTAAACTTCTTCTACCGAATGCATTTCAAATATTTTCTACTTTGAAGATTTTTTTCCTTTAAAGGCAATGTAGCTGTTAATGTTAAGAAGAAGCAAAAATGAGCACAACAAATACACAATTATCTTCCACAAATGTAGCTTTGCCCAAATAACATTTTTTAAAAGATATTTTATGAATAATGTTTAAATACATGTAGTTACTTTCTATATCAACCTACTCAGTAATTTTATTTCTAGAAATACATATTAAAATATATCCTTGATGATTATATAGACATATGTAAAAGAAAATTCATCGCAGCATAGATTGTTGGAAACAAGCAAAATGCCCACAGTTGCATGGAGTAACCAACCAGAGAAAGTTCCCTCAGGGAGCCTCAATCATGAGGAAGACCAGAGTTTTAGTCTTCTAAGGCTGCCATAACAAAAACTGCAGATTGGATGGTTTATACAACAGAAATTTATTTCCCTACAGTTCTAGAGGCTGGAAGTCCAAGATCAAGGTTCCAATGCGTTTGATATCTCCTGAGACTTCTCTTATTGGCTTTTAGACTACTGCCTTCTGGCTGTATCTCCACATGTCCTTTCTTCTATGGGTATTCTTACAATGACACCATTCATACTGGATTAGGCCACCTTTTTAACAGCTTCATTTTAACCTCTTTAAGGAACTTATTCCCAAATATCATCACATTCTGAGGACTTGGGGGATGGGACTTTAATATATGAATTTTGGAGACACATTCAGCCCATGACAGTCAGCCTGTCTTAGAAAGTGGCTGGGTACCCACAGAGTTATTTACCAAATCTTTCAGAAGTATTTTAATATTTTCAAAACTGGTGCAGCTATCTCAGTGAGTAGTGGCTAATTATAAACCCTGGCATGGACTCTGTAAGGATTTTAAAAACATGTTGTGGAAAACCCCAAAAGTTTGGAAAAGCACCTTCAGAGATCTCTAAGGTTGAAGACTGAGGCAAAATAGGTAGCCTTGAGACCATTTCTGGAGCTTAGTCATTTTACATGTAGAATACAAAATAGTGGGCCATGATTGTGAACATAGGATTTTGAATCAGACTTTGCATTTTTGTTTCCTGTAAAATAAATATGGTAATAGTTTCTATCTCTGAGATTGTTGTAAGCAATAAGATAATAATACAAAATGCTAATGATATTCCAGACCCAAAGTAGATACTCAATAAACAAGACAATATTATACCTTTACATAAACTTACTTTTCAAGAAAATCTTATGGACACACAGACACACACACACCAAAAAATTTCCTTTAAACCACTAGGCTAAATGATCTTTAAAGTCACTCTTAGCTCTAAAATTCTGTTATTCTAAGTAATACTTGGCTACAAATGGTTACCAGTAAAAAGAAAGAAACTTTTAAATACACTTATTATTTTCAATATAAAAATTAACTATACTTTCCTACACTATGGGAATTCTATTTTTATCATCACATTCCTTGATTTAACCTATTTATGTTAAAATAACACTCCTGTGCTCACCAGGTAAAACATTGTAACTTCCATTCCATTACTTTTTCTATACTTATAATATTACTAAACCTGCCATTTATGTGTTACAAATCAAATGAAGTGATATGTAGTCATTAAAATACTGAAATATATATTTATATACCAATATGGAATAATCTTGAAGACATATTCAGTGACAAAAGCAAAGTGCACAGAAATGCTTATAGTATGCAACCATATGTTAAAAAAAAGAAATACCTTTTTGTATTATTTATATTTTTACCATGTACACACATTACCTTTTGAAAAAATAGATTTCCTTTTTACAGTAAATTATAACAGGGAAGAACAGATGCCCAAAGTTTCATTTTCAAACTGAAATTTCAATTAACAGCACCAGTAACAGCTGCTGTTTATCTTTATTTGATAAGAGCAAAGCAACAGATAAAAATAAAAATAAACTAAATGAAATGGCATCTACAAAGATCAAATGCCAGGTGACCCTTTTCCCTATTGCTTTTGACATAAGTTTCAGAATAATTTCTCAGTACTAAGAAACTCTGCGATGTAATGGAAACCACAAAAGATTTGGCATCATCCGGAGCTGGGTTCCAGTTCTGGACCTCCCACTTTCTAGTTGTGCAAACACAGACAAATGACTTTACCTTATGAACCTCATTTTCATCAGCACATAGGAATTTAAACACTGTCCTTCCACCACTAAGAGTGGTCTTGAGGCTTAAATGAAATTGCATGCATACAGTACAAGGCAACTGCTATAGAGCAAATATGCTCCCTTCTCATCTCTTTCACAAACTCCTCTTTAGTGGGCCTTTTAGGATACAGACATGCATTCATTCATTTGTTCAACAATGACAACTCTTCTAAATACTGGAGCTAAAATAGAAAGCAGGACAGATACATTCTCGGCCCTCTTGAAACACAAATTCTAGCAGAAAGATAGAAGACAGAATGAACATCCACCATGCTAAATCATGGTGAATGCTATAACAGAGGTAGTGCAGGAGATCATAGAAATGCATATCAGGTGTAGCAAGTCATGGTGTCAAGAAAGGCTACTGGAGGAAGCCATGTTCAAGGTCAGTCCTAATTTAAAAGTAGGCATTCACTAAATGACTGAGGAGAATGTCCTGGGCTGCCCACTGGCTTGGCTGAAGATAAAACCTGACAAGTGAACAATGTGAGTTCAGAGCTTATAAAGCAGTTCCCCCTCCACTTAGCTTGTCACATCCAATCTTTTTCAATCCTCTGGTGAAATCAGATGCTGTCAGGCACAGTTGAGAAATGTGAAAACTGCAGCTCACAGAAAAGGAGTTTGTAGAGGATCACACAGCTACTGAGTAGCAGAGCCAGAATTTTGATTATCATTAACACATTGAGTAAGATCAGTGGAATGTTTTATTAATTTTATTTTTATTATTTTATTAATTTTATTTTTATTTATTTATTAAATAAATACATATTTATTATTTATTTATTTTATTTATTAAATTTATTTTTATTATTTTATTAATTTTCTTTTTATTATTGTTTGTCAATGAGTTGAATTTGTCTAATGATATTAAAACTCTAACTCAAGACTACATACATCTAGGATTTTAACCACCCTGCAATCCCTAGAAGAGTGTTTCAAACATAGTAAAGTGTCTAATAAATATCTCTGGAATAAATTAATAAATTCTAAGTTTGAAGGCCCACTTGAAGTCATCCTCTGTGTTTTAAATAATTTAAATTAATTCATGCTCCAGTCCTCAAACAGAAATTTAGGCATTTAAAATTCTCAGAGAACTTCAGAATCCTACCAAACCAGGATGTTTTGAAATTGGATTGGGTCTTCTTTCTTTCTATAAAATGAAAATGGGGACATCATGCAATCTACAGCCAGCTCTCTCAACAAGTCTATTTGTACTGTAAGATGATGAAAAATGACATTGCACAGGAGTCTAACTGAAAAATTAGAGAAATAGGTCAAAGGATCAGAAAAGGATTATGTAAGGATTAGGAATTTAGGTTAGGCCATGGCTCCATAGTAGAAAGTCAAAATGACTCATTGATTTTGAGCTAGCAAAAAGAAATTTAAATGTATTTTGAAAAGGTCATCTGGTTTTCCTATTACAACATAGATTTGATTCTTGCACCATCCAAACCAAACAATCTAATACATTTAAGAATGTGCCTGAGAATGAAAAACAGAATCAGCATGACTTTTTCTATTTCCTTTTACCTGAAACCAAGGTGTGAGTTTCTTGAGAAATCAAAGCTTTCGTACATTGAAAAAACTGTAATGCTTTCTTGAAAAATTTGGACTTTTGAAATTGCATCGAGTATACTTTTAAACATGGCATCTGCATTTTAATTACCCTATAGTAACTCTGAGTAATCTAATCATGAGACGTAAATTAGGCCCTTTTAGTGGTTTATTAACTTTCTCCTACCCCTAAGGGGAAATTTATTAAATTTTCTTTATATGTTCTAAGAAAGTAAACTTTAGAACTGGCCAGTAAGCTTGTAAAAGCCTAATGATGATAACAGAGTAAGTTTCTACCAGCTTTTAGTGTTATTTTAATGCATTCCAAAAGTAGGCTTAAGCCATTAGCGTGTGCTCTCTCTCTTGCTCTCAGTCTTGCTTTCAGCTCTTTTACTTTTCCTTCACATACAAACACATGCAGATATTGCCACTTTCTCTTTATCAACACATGTAAAAACTTGAATAATTTCTATTTATTTTTCAGATCTCTATTTCTCTCATAATCCCTTTCCTGACCCCCAAATCTAGGTTCGGGTGTTCCTCCAATGTTACTGCAACCACTAGCTTGCCCATCTCTACACTCATCTGCAAATAAGAAGACAGTTGGGACTGTTTCTGTAATTGGCTCTGTATCCTCTGGTCCCTGGCAATGTGTAACTGAAGTAGGTTTGTTGCCCAATGCATGCTGCAAATCAATATGCAAAGACACTAGTTTGCAGCAGAGAAAGAGCTTTAATCATAGGGCCACCAAAAACAGGAGAAAACTTCAAAACTGTTTCCCTGAGGAGTTTGGGGCTAGGGATTTTAAGGGTTTTGGAGTGGGCTGAAGTATGGAGATCATTGATGGGTAGAAGAGTGCAGATGAAGCCATGTAACAAGGAAATGAAGAAACTGCATTGTCATGCTGACTTAGTTCCTCTGTGAGGGTCTTCAAACTGGTTGACATCAGCTGTTATGCCAGAATTTAGGATCTGAAAAACATCTTAAGCAATTCTTAACCAAAAGCCTTATGATTCTAACATCAGAGATCCTATCTATAGATATAATCGTGATGACTAGATACTAGTCAGTATCTAGAAGTGTGTGACTTTTGGTTACAAGGAAGTAAGCCAAAGTGTAGCCCAATTAATGCTTAATTATAACTAAATTAATGCAGAATTTCTGTTAACCCTGTAAGGATGGCTTTAAAAATACCTGGTATGTGGTAGGCGCTCAATCATTTTTGCTAAGTAAATGAATGCGTTCATTAATCTAGCCCTATTTGCTTAGATTCATCAAAGACAAAATTACAACAAATTTAGTCTAAAGATCTTAATTAGTTTTATTGTGATTTTAGAATTGGGCAACACTTTATTCCATAACATAGAATAAATATCCTAATGAGCTGAACAGAAGTTGGTTTTATAGACAGAAAAGCACTGAAGGAAGCAGAAACAAATAACAAAAATTGGATTGGTCATTTTAAAGGTACCTTCCTTTTAAGGTGGGAAAAAGGAAACAGAATAATATAGAAATAATTAATTGGGATTCTTCGTGAGGGGGCACAAGATGACCGACTAGAGACATTGCTTGTCGAACCATCAGGTGGGAAGATAGGAATTCTGACAAAGGAGAAGAGTTGTAAAGTGAGTATGAATCATAGAGAGAGGAGCCAAAGCTTGCTGGGGATCTCATGGAGAAAAACTGTGAAGCAGAGAAGATAGAAGATAAAGGAAAAAAGATACTGGTGAGAATCAAACCCAGAGAAGCTCTGAGCCCAGTGAAAAGGTAAGGTCCCCCTCACCATTCCACACCGATTCAGTGGCCAGTGGGCTGCTGAGTTTCTTGGAGGCTTTTCTATCCCCACTAGTCCAGACACAGAGGCAAACATGGTATAGTGGTAAGAACTTGCATGATCCTAGAGCTTGGACACTCTGTGCAGGGCTCCCAACCAGGGAGAATGTCATGAGAGGCTGGAGAGACGGCTTTCTTCCATTCAACAGCAACACTGTAATTGCCAGGGAATTCAACACCACACTGACAGAACTGGACAGATAATCCAAGCAGAAAATAAAGAAAGAAACACTGGACTTAAATAGGACTATAGGATAATTGGGCCTAACAGACATTTACAGAACATTTTGTCACAAAATTACTGAATATACATTCTACTCATTAGCATATGAAACATTCTTCAAACTTGATTATATTTTAGGCCACAAAACATGACTCAACAAATTCAAAAAAATTAAAATCATACCATGTATCTTCTCAGACCATGGTGGAAAAAAACTAGAAATCAACTCCAAGAGAAACACCCAACTCTACACAAAGTCATGGAAATTAAACAACCTGCTGCTGAATGATTATTGGATCAGAAATGAAATTAAGATGGAAATTAAAATATTTCTCAAGCTGAATGACAAAGAGGACCCAAGCTATCAATATCTATGAGATACAGCAAAAGGCGTTCTAAGGGAAAATTCATAGCCTTAATGCTTACAACAAAAAGACAGAAAAATTACAAATTAACAATGTAATGACACATCTCAAGGAACCAAAAAAGGAGGAGCAAACCAAGCCCAAAGTCAGATGAAGAAAAAAATAACTAAGGTCAGAGCAGAACTAAATGAAATCAAAAACAAGAAAATTTTACAGAAGATCAATGAAACAAAAAGCTGATTCTTTGAAAAAATAAACAAAATTGATAGACCTCTTGCTGGATTAACCAGGAATATAAGGGAAAGGACTCAAATAAGCTAAATATGAAATGAAAAAGGAGATATTACAACTAATACCACAGAAATACAAAATATCATCTGAATAAAATGAAAATCTCTATGCATAAACACTCAAAAACATAGAGGAAATGGACAAATTTCGGGAAACACACAATCCCCCAACATACAATCAGTAAGAAACAGACTAATAATAAGCAATGAGATTGAATTGGCCATAAAAAACTTTCCAGAGACAAATAGCCATGCACCAGATAGATCCACAGCCGAATTTTACCAGACCTACAAGGAAGAATTTTACCACACCTACAAGGAAGGAAAAGAGTCCTACAAGGACTCGTTTTGCAGAAATTATTCCATAACGTAAAGAAAGAGGAAATCCTCCCCAACACGTTTTACAAAGCCAGCATCACCTTCATACCAAAGCCAGGAATGGACACAACAAGAAAACAAAACCATGGACCAATATGCCTTATGAATACAGATGCAAAAAGCTTTAATAAAATACTAGCAACCCAAATTCAACAGATTATTAAAAATAAAACTCCCCCATGACCAGATAGGCTGTATTCTAGGGATGCAAGTATGGCTCGACATATATAAATCATTTAAATGTGATACATCACATACACAGGAGCAAAAAC
This sequence comes from Mirza zaza, assembly GCA_008750895.1. Taxonomy (NCBI): domain Eukaryota; kingdom Metazoa; phylum Chordata; class Mammalia; order Primates; family Cheirogaleidae; genus Mirza; species Mirza zaza. The sequence continues at coordinate 14,308 of VSMD01067364.1, forward strand.
AAAAGATTATATAATCATCCCAATAGATGAAGAAAAAGTATTTGACAAAATTCAGCACACTATCCCAATAAAAACTCTCAACAAAGTAGGCATGGAGGGAACATATCCCAAACTATAAAAGTCATATCAACAAACCCATGGCCAGGATCATATTGAATGGGAAAAGGTTGAAAACATTCCCACTAAGAACTGGAACAAGAAAAGGATGCCCACTGTCACCACTTCTATTCAACATAGTACTGGAAGTCATAGCTAGAGCAATCAGGCAAGAGAAAGAAATTAAGGATATCCAAATTGAGAAAGAGGAGGTCAAACTATCACTTTTTGCAGATGATATGCTGTTATATGTAGAAAACCCAACCATTCCACCAAAAAACTCCTAGAATTGATAAATAAATTCAGTAAAATCTCAGGTTACAAAATCAATGTACACAAATCAGTAGCATTCCTACACACTAATGATAGTCAAGTTGAGAGTCAAATCAAAAACGCAATACCATTTACAATTGCTACAAAGAAAATAAAATACCTAGAAATATACTTAAAGAAGGAAGTGAAAGATCTCTACAAAGACAACTATGAAACACTGAGAAAAGAAATTGCAGATGATACAAAGAAGTAGAAAAGCATAGCATGCTCATGGATCTGTGGAATTAACATTGTTAAAATGTCTGTAATACCTGAAATGATTTATATATTTAATGCAATTCCCATCAAAATAATATCATGTTTCATATATCTAGAATAATTCTACTCTTCAAGTGGAACCAGAAAAGAGCCCAAATAACCAAAGCAATCTTAAGCAAAAGAAACAAATCAGGAGGTATCACATTACCAGACTTCAAACTATACTATAAAGCTATAGTAACTAAATCAGGATGACATTGGCACAAAAATAGAAACATAGACCAATGGAACAGGACAGAAAACCAGATATAAAACCATCTACATACAACATCTACATACAACATCTACATACAACCGACTGATATTTGACAAAACAGACAACAATATACACTTGGGGAAAGAATTCAATAAATGATTCTGGGGAAATTGGATAGCCACATGAAGAAGAATAAAACAGGATCTATATCTCTCACCACTTGCAAACATTAATTTAAAATGAATAAAGGACTTAAATGTAAGGCACGAACCATAAGAATTCTAGAAGAAAACATGGGAAAACCTCTTCTAGATATCGGTCTCGGCAAAGAATTTACAAAGAATACTCATAAGGCAATCATGGCAACAACAAAAATAAATAAATGGATTAAATTAAATTAAATTGCTGGATTAAATTAAAAAGCTTCTGCATAGCCAAGGAAACTGTCACAAGAGTAAACAAACAGCCTACAGAATGGGAGAAATTATTTGTAAGCTATACATCCAATAAAGGACTAATAACCAAAATTTACAAAGAATTCAAGCAAATCATCAAGAAAAAAATCAAACAACCCCATTAAAAAGTGAACAAAAGACATGAACAGAATCTTTTCAAAAGAAGATGAACAAATGGCCAATAAACATATGAAAAAATGTTGAGTGTCACTAATCACCAGAAATCAATACCACAATGAGATATCAACTTACTTCAGTCAAAATGGCCTTTATTAAAAAGTTCAAAAGCAATAGATGCTGGCCTGGATACAGAGAGAAAGGAACACTTATACACTGCTGGTGGGATTGAAAATTAGTACAACTAATATGGAAAACAGTAGGGAGATTCATCAAAGAACTAAAAGTAGACCTACCATTTGATCCAGAAATCCCACTATCTGTATTTACCCAAAGGAAAAGAAGTTATTTTATAAAAAAAGACACCTACATTTGAATGTTTATTGCAGCATAATTCACAATTGCAAAGATGTGGAATAAACCCAAGTGTCCATCAATTCATGAGTGGACTAACAAATTGTGGTATATGTATATTATGGAGTACTACCCAGGCATGAAAAGGATGAAAGGCTGAATTAATGTCTTTTGCAGCAACTTGGATGGGACTGGAGACCATTCTCCTAAGTGAAGTATCTCAAAAATGGAAAAACAAACACCAATGTACTCATTATTTAATTGCAACTAACTAATGAGCACACACATGCACAGAGGGAAGTAAAACTCAACAGGAATCAAGCAGAGGGTAGGGGGTAGAAGGGGAAGGGCAAACACCTACCTAACAGGTACAATGAACAATATCTGGGTGATGGACACTCTTAAAACCATGACTCGAGCATTATAAAAGCGATTCATCTAACTACATTTATTTGTACCCCCCAATACTTGGAAAGAAATAACTGACTGGTTAACACGAGTTTACTTCATGTTACCTTTCATGTAAGGATTAAAGACATGTTCATTGAAACTGGCCCATTTGGGAAGTTAAGCTGTTCTCTTTCCCTCCTGATTTCTCCAAAGGTCAGCTAACAGTTCAGTGTTGGTTTAGTGACATGGAACTTCAGCATGAGAGACACCATTTTCATTTTTAGTTTCATCAATTGGGGCCTAGTATAGTAGCTTCATCCAAACTATGGCCTCCTATGGTTTTCATTTAACAGAGATAAAAGGAAACATACTAATTCAATCAATTCTTTGACTATCCTCTATTAAGAAAGAAGTCATTAATTTCCCTAGGTAAAAAAAAAAAAAAAAGATCATCTGTTGAAGCATGAAATCTTTCTCCCTAGAACCTCTGGAATGAACAGTTTTAGATCTCAACCAAAAAATATAGTTAAGCTAATTCTATTTAATAACATATATTCCAAAAGTACTGAAAAAATAATTTATGAGCAATATGATTACCTATTGTGTTCAAGAGTTAGGTAGAAGATAACAATATCCTTATTTTTCAGCAACTATATATTTATAATATATACTTGTTTTTTAAAACAAGAGAGGAAATGTAGACTTTTTATTCCTAGCTTAATGGCTCTTCAAAACAACATGCAACTAACAAAAAGTCTTTCTATTAGGAAGAACCAAAAGAAAACTCAAAACTTAGAATTGGCACAAAAAGGTTATCTTTGTCATAAATAAGCAAATAATAGAAGTTGGCTTCTACAAGTACGAACTAAAAAATATAGGGAAAATACCACACATTATGATTTAGCCCCTAGTACCAGTTTTGAAAATCAAAATTTCATATTTTATCTCTGCATTTCACAAGATCACACACCAAGAAACACATGAAGTCCTCAATTCTTGGGAATTAAGTATATCTGTGGTTTACCTCCCAAGGTCTGTCCCTGGTTTCTGTTATCACTAGCAATAGAACCAGTATTGGAAGGCCACTGTGAAATCAAGAATTCACACAATCTGAAACTGCTTATGTCAGGCCTTTCTTTAGGGTGAAAATAATATTCAACAACTTTCAGCATGTGCTTACCACATCTGCACCCATTTTGGGTCAATCAGAAAAAAAAGAACTGCTGGAAAGAAATAAGCTACCCATTCAAAAGTAAAAACAGGGAAAGCCAGCTGCATACAAACCCTGCAGATTGTGCTGATGAGATCCATGGATGGGCAGAAAGAGCTGCTTCAGGAAAAGAAAATCTAACTTCTGAGCAGAAAAGGCTTAGAACATAGATGTGGCAAAAGTATTTACTCTCTATCAAAAGCAATTCCTAAAGTTCAGGGAGAGCGTTTTCATTCTATCTCCAAAGTATTCACAAAACAGTTTTTCTTTCCCATAAGTATCGATTGATGGATTGATTGACTACCGCCATCTCATTGTATGTCTTATTAAAAGAAATGCAGAGAAGCACAAAGAAACAAAGATGAAAAATCACTCACAATCCCATTACTCAGTAATACCTCTGTTACATTTCCACTTGTGGTTAAAACCTCACTCCTCATGGTCATCAACAAATTTTAGAGGGGGGTTTTCTATTAAACTTTCTTCCAAAGAATCTATGTCAATTATTTCTACAATCAAATCTCTCCCTCAGTATGAGTTTTTAATCAGCAAAACTCAAGGTAGAATCTAGTGAGTTTTGTAGTTGTTCAAATTGTTTAATGGCTTAAATTTGTTCCATTTGCACTAGGTTAGTGGACTGAGGCACAACTATGCCAGAACAAGGGTAATTCTAAATGTTTAGAGGGGTCCTAGAACACCCTGGTTTCTGAGAGATATGAGTAAGATAAATGAGTCCCAGGATATACCTCAAGGGTCCAAATGAAGAACCACCACAAGTCTGTAGCTGATCAGCCTTCTTCATAGTTTTCTCATTAGGTCAGAGTTTCAGGTTTGATTTTGGAATGAATCCATTACCTTTCTCTTTCCCAAAGGCCACAGACAGCATCATTAACTGATCATTTCTCAAAAGGTGTCATTCATTATTGAGGATATTAGGAAAGATTGCCTAGATGTATTAGTGCAAAGTACTCCTGGTAGGAAATTAACTCTACTGATGGTTATACCATCTCAGGAACCTTGTCTACATTATTTCATGTAATCCTAAGAGTAACTCTATAGAATAATAATTATTATAATTAGATGATAAAATGAAACACAGAGAGATTAATAACTAACCCAAAATTATGCTGTTAATACTATGACAGAATCAAGATTCTAAACTCTAATATCATGCTTTTCCTACTATATTACTCTGCCTGATGGAGAAAACAAAACTTAAATATACCTTTTTGATGATATGTGAGTAAGAATGTCTTCACTTAAATATGTGTGTGTAAATATATTCAAATGCACACATACACCAACTATATATATATATACATATATATATATATATATATATGTATATATATGTAACCCCCAAATTCTTAAGGTCCTATATTACTAAATAGTCAAAATTCCTAGGAAACTTTTAGTAAAACACATCAACCTCATATCTGTATGTTCTTATGTGAGAATGCCACTTTTCTTCATATAGTTTTAGTGATGACTGAAGAAGAAAGTGAGGATATAATGTATAAACTATAAAGCACTATTATTATCTACAGAGTCCTCAAAGACAGAGGTGACCAAGAAAAAAACCTCTGCAAACAATTAATATTGAGAATGAGGTCCAAAAGTATCTATATTTCTTCTAAACTATCTGGTGAACATGGCTTTTAAATTTCTGTTCAAGTCACTCAATCCACAACTATTTATTGAATTCTTTTGTATTTTAATCAATGATTCTGTATGAATGTAAATCCCTGGTTCCCTTTTGTGAGATTTCCATAAGTTATCTGTCTCTAAATTCTATCTAGAAATAGAAAGTAGAGCATATCCAACAGCTGGAGTTGTCATTGGTCAGTGCTACATGATGTGGCCTACACCAACCTCTCCACTGGCTAAAGAGGAAATTGTTCTCCACATTCCATTTGCTGGACCTCTGGATATGCAGAGGGAGAGCAGCTGTCCCTGGCCTGGCAAACAGGCCTGTTCCTGAAACAGAACTGGCTGATGGCTGTTACCTGTGGCTAATCAGATTGGCCCCATCTACCATGCATAGAGAACATTCCATCACCTGGTAACAGGGCAAACATCCCATAGACAAGTTAGTGGGGATAGCAACTGTCCAGAGGTTTTCTGACGTTAGCATTATGTAACACAGGGATAACTGAGCTGTAGTTTCTGAAGTTCTAAACTCAGCTATGTCACTAATTACCCCTGAGGTAATAAGAGCAGCTCATTAGCTCAATAGATAATATTTTCAAATATTGTTTTGAAAAATTTCCACAAATAATTTTTTATGAACATTCAATTCTTAGAGCTTTCTACTTTGAATAAACAAATATGAATGTGTTTTAATTAAAAGGCCTAATACTTGGGTGGGCTAAGAATCAGCATACTCATGGGTCACTTAACAAGAGGAGTAAGTTCTGAGAAATGCCTCATTAGGTGATTTTATTGTGCAAATACCATAGGATGTACTCACACAAACCTGGATGGTATAGCCTACTACACACCTAGGCTATATGATATAGCTTATTATTCCTAGGCTACAAACATGGACAGCATTTTACTATGTTGAATACCGTAGGCAACTACAATACAATGGTGAGTATAAGCATATGTAAACATAGAAAAGATGAAGCAAAAATATCATATTATAATCTTATGGGATCACTGGTATGTATTAATATACATGGTCCATCATTGACCAAAACGTCGTGATGTAATGAATGACTGCATTGTGAACGCGAAAGAGTAACTAGCTTACTAAACTTCATTAACTTGCTCCTATAACTTCTTGACCATATCCAGAAATTTGCCACGTAAGCTTCAAAATTTAAGTAGATCCAATGTTTTAAAGAATCACTACTATAAAACCA
>VSMD01067366.1:0-20350 GCA_008750895.1 Mirza zaza
TGTTGTTTTAAGCCACCAAGTTCACGGTACTTTGTTGTACCAGCCATAGGAAATTAATACAGTACACATGATACCACTTACATTAAAATGTACACAAATACACACACACATATTATGAAGGCAAAATCAATGGATTAATAGAATAGATTTGAAGTGGGGGAGAAGACAGGCAGAAAGGGAGACAAAAGTAATGACTGTTCACAAGCCTGGCCCCACTCTTACTACTGAAATCAGATCAATCCATTCTTTTTGCAGCATAACCTCCACCTAAGGATTTTTCTTTGCTGTGAAAAGGAATCTAATATTGCATCTTGCAAAAGGAAATAAACTCTTATTTGCATTTTTACTCAAACTGCACAGACACACTTCCCTGAACAAGAATGTGGTTCAGTGTCCCAAGTCCTGAATTTTTTCTGTTCCTCCCACTGTGTTCAGCAGCCTGAACCACTACTGCCTTACACTGGCCCCAAGGCAGAAGCCAGTGCAGACAGGAGGAAGGGCAAGCTCAGCACACCTCAGCCCCAGCCTCCCACCAACACCCCGAGCCCAAACCATGCTGGAGAAAGTGGCCCCATGACAGGCTTACACACTAGGTAATCTCAACCTAGATTTAGCCTACCCCAGTCCCAACATTGCACAACTCCACCAGGCCAAGCAATCTGAAGTCACACTCTTCCTACAATTTAAAATACATTCTCTAAACACCTAAACTTCTTTCCAAGAAATATTCCCACACAACTTTTCAAATATGGACTATTTTATTTTTTCCTAAATTTAAAATGTGTTGGTAAAAGATAAGAACCACCCCCTTCTCTCCCCCCCACCCCACCCCCAACAAAAAAAGTGGTTTCCATCAGAGAACAACCAAAGCATTAAAGACTTATGGAAAATTACCTTTGGAGAGATTTCTTCCATTTACCAAAAGACCAATTCACGATCCAATTCCAGGTATTGTGTGAGGCCTTCTACTCCCAACATGTGAGTAAAGAAGGGCCACACAGATAATTCTGGGTGATTGATTTCAATTAGTGGTCAAACACATCTTTCCTGATATCCAAAGAGAAATAAGACACTGCTTCTAAAATCCCCTGATAGTCTTTCAAATGTAAAGCTTTAGAAAGCAGTAGGTAGAGTGGAGTGAGGCCCCTGTACTCCTGTCCACATGGGAGCTTACATCTGCCCATGTGGACGCGAGACTTCACCCCCAAGCTCCTGGGTCTTCATCTATAAAATGGTGGCGCAGGCTGGGTGAGCTCATGCTGCAAAATGTAGGCAGGTAGAGTTACTCTTTTATCTAAGCACTAATTCATCTGGAAGCGATGGCCCATCTTTGCAGGACTCAACTCCTACTACTTTTTCCTGACAGATTTTTGCAGCCATCACATTTCCAAAATGAAAACGTAACAGCTTGCAACCATTGCAATATACTTAAGATGTAATAATGGAAAATGAGATGTTATTGATTGGAGAGGGAGGAGAAGTAACCACAGTGGTGTCATCAAGTCAGAGAAAGAAAGAAAATTAACAGATGAATTCTTCAAGGCTGAGATTTGGTTGCCACCCACTACAGATGGCAGGGTTCTGAGCAGCAGTCCCCAGACAAAACAAGATATACATTAAATATGTGTGGCAGTCCTCGAAAGAATACTCCACACCCTTTCAATCGTAAGGGGATTCCACATCGTAGAGTACACTGCAGCTAAAACTTATGTGCTGAATCCATTCTGTTTGGAAATAATACCCAGACACAACTGTTTGTCAACTGTGGGTGAGCAAGACGGTTTCCTTTTTACTTCCAATGAAACAGTCCAAGTGAACAATGAAGCTACCATGTTAAAAATACCCAAATAAGACTGTATATTTTTGAAGGGGTAACTAATATTAAATGTGGCATTCCATGCCCTCAAGAAGAAGTCATGCATGTATAACTCAATTTTGAATGAAGCTCCTCTTTATTCTGTGATTTTGTACCTAAAGAATAGCAATGAAGATTTTAATGATACCTTCAGAGACATCAAGCATTTTTTCATATTCCTGTTGGCCATTTGTATGTCTTCTTTGGAAAAATGTTTATTCAAGTCCTTAAAACATTTTTATATCAGACTATTAGGGTTTTTTACTATTGCATCGTGGGAGTTCCTTATAAATTTTGGAAATTAAGGCTTTATCAGATATGTGGTTTGCTAATATTTTCTCCAAATTCCATGTGTTGTCTTTTCACTCTGTTGATTGTTTCTTTTACAGTACAGAAGCTTTCTAGTTTGAAGTCACTAGTCATCAAGGAAACACAAATGAAAACCACAATGAGGTATCACTTTACACCTGTTAGGATGGCTATTATGCAAAATTCAAAAGACAAGTGTTGGAAAGGATGTAGAGAAACTGGAACCCTTGCACACTGTTAGTGTGAACGCAAAATGTTACAAATACTATGGGAAACAGTATGACGGCTTCTCAAAACATTAAAAATAGGACTATCATATGGACCTAGCAAACCCACTGGTATTTCCCCAAAATAACTTAAATCAGGATCTCAAAGAGATATTAGCACTCTCGTCATGTTCACTCCAGCATTATTCACAATATGCAAGATGTGGAAACCACTAAATGTCCACTGACAGATAAATGGATTTAAAATATGTATATTTATACACAGTGGAATATTATTCAGCCTTTAAAAAGAACGAAATTCCATAATATGAGACAACATGGATAAAACTTGAGGACATTATGCTAAGTTAAATGAGCCAGTCGCACAATGACAAATGCTGCATAATTCCACGTACATTTGGTATCTAAAATACTCAAATTCATAGAATCAAAGAGTGGAATGGTGGTTGCCAGGAGCTGTGGTAGGGGGGAAATGGGGAGTTACTAATCAATGGGTATAAAGTTTCAGTTAAGCAAGATAAATATGTTCTAGGGATCTGCTATACAACATTGTACCTACAGTCAACAACACTATATTGTTCACATAAAAGTTTGTTAAGAAGGTATATCTCGTGTTAAGTGTTCTGATCAATAAAATAATTTTTTTTTTTCTTTTTGATACAGAGTCTCACTCTGTTGCCCCGGCTAGAGTGAGTGCTGTGGCGTCTGCCTAGCTCACAGCAACCTCAAACTCCTGGGCTTAAGCAATCCTCCTGCCTCAGCCTCCTGAGTAGCTGGGACTACAGGCATGCGCCACCATGCCCGGCTAATTTTTTTTTTTTATATATATATGTTAGTTGGCCAATTAATTTCTTTCTATTTTTTTTTTTTATAGTAGAGACGGGGTGTCGCTCAGGCTGCTTTTGAACTACTGACCTTGAGCAATCTGCCCAAGGCCTCGGCCTTCCAGAGTGCTAGGATTACAGGCGTGAGCCACTGCGCCCGGCCAAATAATAAAATAAAATTTTTAAAAAATAGAGAGATGCCTGTAGAGTAGTGGAAGTAGGAAATACTCTCTTGGTAAGAATCACTGCTCGCAATTCTTGCCATTTTATTAGTTGGCTGAAAACATGCAATTTAACAAACTTACAGCTATTCATGCCTGAACTTACTATAGAGAAATGTAACAAAGTGAGATAAGATCAAACTTCGAATTGTGAGGAAGAAAAACCAATACATTTACTTAAGTATGAAAATGATCTCATTCATGTTTAATAGTGTAAAGAAAATTTGGATTTAAGTTCCACGGTTTTCTTTCTGGAATAAAGTAAGAATCCTTTCTGGACATCAGGCTAATTCGTTCATATCGAAGAAAAATGGCTGGTGGCTGACCAGGGACTCAAGAAAACAAAGGTTTTTTTCCAAGCAAGCCCTATGGGAAGAGAGAGCATTATGGCCCAGTCACGTATGAAACCAAGCATTCAAGTAAGCAGCGGGAAACGATAACAGGGATGGACTTGGGTTCAGAGAATTTTAAAATTCTAGGTGAGCGCTTCCCCTACCACGACTGATTCCAGCAGCATCTTCTCGGAGTGTGGGGCTGTGTAATAGTGGGAGGCAACTCGGATTGGACCAAAGAGCATCTATTAGAGTCAAAGCAGTGCCCTAGGGCAGAGTACTCAAATCCTCAAAGGCTGAGTATAAAATTTAAAATTTTTAAAAATTTTTCTATAAAATTTTTCCCACGGGGTTTTCCTCAGTGGTAAGTGAAATAAGGTATGTAAAAAACCTTTGCCCAGAGCCTAGCAAAAACAATAAGCCATTCATAAATTTAGTTTCTTATTGTGAGCTTGCTTCCCTTAGAGAAGAGTAAGTCAATTCTGTGAGCATGGAGGGGGGGTGTCTTGTTCATATTCACAGTCCCCACACCCAGGAGAGCACCTGACACACAACCGGGGTTCACCCCATATCTGCTGGATTGTGAATAAATGTTTCCCAGATGTCCTGCCCCACCCACCCACCAATTTTCCCACAGTGTGCCCAGTAAGGTGCCCAGATGTCTCTTGCTGAGCAAATGAACTTAAAGACTGAGCAACTGAAAAGGTGGTGCCGAAGGAACTGCTACAGCAGGCGTGTCCACTTGTCTTCCTGAAGAAGCACGTCCTCTCTTTGTCACGTCTTTAAGCTGGAAATATTTCCCAGTGCCACCATCCTGGGTTACACATGGGTGGGTGCACAATGCTTTGGCAAAAGCATTGAGTTAGGTGCTGCCAATGTCAACACAGGCGAATTTAGCATGCAAAATTATAGGCTACCATATATTTTAAAACACAGGAAAAGCTCTCCAGTGCCAATGAGTAGTTTTAGCCTAGGAGGGAGTGGCTATGGCCAGAAGCACTTTTCTATCTTTATCTAACCTAGACAGGGGCAGCACTGCTGTTCTGGTCACCTTGCAAGAGTTCCTCTTCACCGGCATGTTTTGACAGGCACTCTGAAACCTCCTTTAAGTACAAAAGGGAAACACAAACTACAGAAACGGACTCTGGTGCGTTTCCAGTACGACAGACTTTTCTGGCGATCAGCTTCACTCTTGAGAGAGAAGTGACAGTCTTCAGGGAGGTGCTCCAGAGAGTGCAGAAAAGTGTTAAGACTTCTTTCATATCCCTTTACCGAAACACATATAACAAGTGATACGTCAATGACTGTCACCAAGCATTCACTCAACAGCTAGTATTAAGCGCTTACTATATGCCTGCGCTGTTTTAGATAATGGGATACCACAAGGCACACAAGTGACATCTGCCTCCCCTCACCTTTTCACCCTTGCCCTATTCCGTTTTCAACAAAGACGCCTTTTCCTTAAATGGACCCTACCATCATTCACAAATCTGGCCTCTCCAAATGAGACTCTGGAATGCGCAGTTTGCCAAAGAACAAAAGACTCCTTTCTCTTCATTAAAATATAGTCTGAAATTCTGTGAAAAGAAGCTCACTTCTGGGGCTTTTACACAGAACTAGACATGACCTCCCGGGGCAGCCCCCACACTGCTGGTGGCGTTGCCCGCCCCCTCCTCCCCGCCACCCAGAGCTCCCCATCTACCTTCCCAGCCTGGGGGCTCCTCCTCAGCCCCAAAGCCGGACTTTCCCTGTTCTCTCTTTGACCTCTGCCCTTCCTTCTCTCATGCCAACTGACAAGAATGTCTTCTTTGTGTCATCTGTCCATTCCATGGTTCTTTTCAGTAGGGGAAAATAACAGAACACAGATGAGCAGAGAGTTCAAGAACTTTGGAATGGACAGGGAATTGTTCCTTAATTTTTTTTTTTTCACATTCAACAAGCATTTGAGTCTCTGCTCAATTCATTCAGCCACAATCATCTGTGCTTCAATGCAAGGCACCGTTTCACAGATAATGCAGAGGTAGACAGGAAACAGTCCATTTTCCTAAATAGTTTATAACCTGGTTGGAATGATAGCATGCAACATGCACTTCTTGCACCAAAGTGGCTGGTGCATATTACTTTCTCAAGGGTAGATTGTATTCCCCTCAGCCTAGGAGACTGGGAAATGTATACACAGTTTTACCACTCTTCAGCTCCAGATCACAGCGCTCCTGTTCTATATAAAATATGCCAAACCGTGCACATACTTCACACCAAAGTGCATCTTGAATTCAGGGTAAGGCACCTTGCTCAGGAGACTATTCACTATACATACAAATCTACCTATCCACCTTGGCTGTGCTCAATTATCAGCGCTTCTTCTAATTCTTGTAGTTACCTATCTCTTCCTAGACTTCCATCCCAAAAAGTTGCAAATCACACGGTCTTTCTAGAAAGCATCCCTGCCTTGTGCAAGACTGCCAAGAGCCAAAAGGAGGCATCTGAGGGAAAGAGAAAAGAATTGCACCATGCATTTATGAAGTAAGCAATTTGCAAAAGAAACCTGAAACAAGCCCAGCGTAGCAGCTCCTGTCTGTAACCCCAGCACTTTGAGAGGCCAATGCGGAAGGATCACTTGAGGCCAGGAGTTCGAGACCAGCCTCAGCAACACGGGGAGACCCTCCCACCACCCCCTCTACAAAAAATTTTTAAAAATTAGCCAGGCTTGTAATGGCGCACACCTGTAGTCTCAGCTACTCAGAAGGCTGAGGCAGGAGGATGCTTTGAACCCAGGAGTCCGAGGTTACAGTGAGCTATGATCACACCGTTGCACTCCAGCCTGGTGGACAGAAGGAGACCTTGTCTCCAAAAAAAAAAAAAAAAATCAAAAACAAAAACAAAAAAAAAAAGAAACCTGCAACAACACTGTAGCCATGGAAGAAGCAAGAAAGAGGAGATAGTAAAGAGACATAAATGGGAACTTGGGGTTAACAGGAAACCCTGCCCAGAAAATAAAATATTTTATGTGACAGTCAAGTACTCATATTCTCTTACGGTTTTCTCTAGTCCATCTTGCCCAAGGGGTTCAGCCTTCTAAGAGGCCTTTGATGGAACACAGTTGTTGCTGGTATCAGCCAGCAGATTTAATACAAAAAAACTAGATGGGTCACCACAGACAGTAATAAAAAAATAATCCCCAGGTTGACATCACATGCCTAATTTTTTTAGTATATCAATGTACATGTACAGGGTTTCCAATACCCTGAAATAGGCATTCTAATAAATAGAATAATATAAACACAGAAAACATACTACTCTACAGTATTTCCACAAATTACAATCTCTCTTACAAAAAATACAATATGCAGTCCTTAAAAATCAATTCCAGAAGTACAATGATGTCACATACCAAAAAAAATTATTATTAAATGGTATATAATTTCCACCTTTTATATGCAAAGTTGGGTCCCTAGTTCTAAAAATATACCCCGTAAGTACTATTTTAAACATGTTAGAAATTTATCTCATTCTCCAAACTTACTCCTTCCTCCCTCAATATTACAGCACACTAAATAAAGTAGTATTTAAACATTGAGAGAAACAGATTATTCCGGAATTCCTTCTGGTACATTTTAGTAAGGTTAGTAAATGTGATCTTGCAATGCCAGAACAAGCTGTTCTGAGTGTCATAGGAGTAAGTCTTATGCTTACTTATTGTTGCATCTTTTATTGCTGTAAAGGACATTCCTGGGTGTCTGTACCCATTTTAATTTCCCCTCCCATACAACTTCAGATAACTCTCTTACAGCATTTGTGGTTTGCTGATGGGAGTGATTTTATCCACCCTAAGTCAATTTTCATTCCCAGTTATAATCTTACTTTAGCTAGAACTACCCATATATTAGTCTTTCATTATAAAATAATGCCCTGCTTTCAGACTCTTGCTCTATTTTGGTACATCCTTTTAAAGTAAAATGCATGCCATTAAAATGCATTTGTTCCATTGAATCAGATTTTTAGACTCATTATGGTGCTCATTGTTGACACAATAGTCCTTCAGATACACAACAATCTGTCATAAAAGACCCACACCACACTTGGCTGGGGGACAAAAGTGTTTTGCAAAGGCTGTGTTCTCAATGCAGTTGCTGTCAAAGACATATATTAATATCATCCTAGTTAAAGAGTATTTATTCTAAAAAGTGCAGACCATTTAAATAGAAAATGACTTCATGAGCTATTTCTGCAAGTTCAGTTACTTCTGAGAACACAGTGCTGTTAGACGTTCAGTGGTAGAAATGAGAACCAACTAATAGAAGTTCAGAGGCCGAAGTACCCCACCAGGAACATAGTCCCTGCTCAATCTGACTGTGGTGTGGATTCTCGAAGTCATTAATTTTCCATTCTGTCCCATAATCAATAAGCATTTCAGAGTTCAAATTATGTTTCAGATCTCATTTCAGATTTAAGTGAACTCTCTTCTTATACAGTACAAAGGAAACAGCATATATGAAAGTGCTCCAGGTTCAAAATACTACAGTTAGGTCATCTGTTATAAAAATAAGCCTTAAAATAAAAATGTGTTTTCCCCCTCCAAAGTGTTAAAACTAACATCTAAAATAGAGGGTGACACATCCTTACAGACTGAGGTCATGCTTTATTCTTAATCATGCTTGACAGACTTAGAATACAAAGCCAATACTCTGAACAATTAAGATGCCAGCTTGAGCCTACACCAGGTAAATATTAATAGAAAAAGGAGGAAACACAAAATGTATTTTAGAATTTCCCTTCTGTAACATTTTATTTGCCATGCTACCGTTTAAATTCTGATTCCTCTCTCTCTGGAATATAACTTATGAGGCTCATATATTTTGAGGTCTTATTATATATCTAAAAATAAAGAGCTAAAAAGAACCCTGGAGAAAACCAAAGTCCACCATGGTTAAATGATTTGTCTAAGATCACATAGCCAGTTAATGACAAAGTAGAGACCGGAGTATATGTTTCTATTTGCCTAATTAAGAGATCTCCACATTATATAATCCTGCTTCCTGTCTTAAAAAACAATATGCAACAACAGATGGTCAGAATCACCTTTAAAAAGAAGAAATAGAAAACTAAATGTGGTGCCAGTCCAGGCACAGTGGCTCACATCTATAATCCCAGCATTTGGGGAGGCCAAGGCCAGAGGATCCCGAGTGTCTACAAAAAATAAAACAAACTAGCTGGATGTGGTGGCACACCTATACTCCCAGCTAGTGGTGAGGCTGAGGTGGGAGGATCCCTTGAGCCCAGGAGTTCAAGGCTGCAGTGAACTACAATCACCCTCCAGCCTGGGTGACACAGCAAAACCCTGTCTCTAAAAAAGAAAAATAAAAAAACTAAATGTGGTATTAAGATAGGATGTATGCTTTGTGCGTAGACATTAGCTTTGAAAATAAGCCCAAAAAATGGTATGTAAATTATATCTCAATAAAACTGTAACATGTTTGTGATACCATTCACAATAACATCACCAAGTCTAAAATATCTAGTAATTCACAAGACAGATACAGGGCCTATAAAAACTTTATCTGAAGAGCACAAAAGAACAACATCAATAAAGAATGACATTATTCATTACTGGATGAGAAGTATGAATAATGTAAAAATATCAAATATTCCAAGTAGGTCTAATGTCATCTCATTCAAAATCACAAGAAAATTCTTTTTGAACCTTAACAACAATGAGATTAACAAGAGTGAGAAAGCCATTTAGAAGAATGGGGGTAGAAGGAAGACAAGAAATCTTTTCATGGAATAAAAAAATAACTTAAAAAGTACTGACACTATGTATTACAATAATCTGTGAATCTGCAAGGCTTAAACTATTGCTGTCCTAGCACAAGAGTAGGAAGCAGGTCACTAAAACAGTACAGAAACCCCACATATAGAGAATCTTAATATATAAGACAGGTAGTCATGCAAATCACAGAGAGAAGAGCTGTTCAATTTCTAGGACAGCTGGTCACCACTAGAAGAATAATGTTAGCTCTCTAAGCAACATAGCAAAATGAGATCTATGTAAATTAAAGAGTCAAATGTAAAAGAAATGAAACAATGGGGAGAAAAATGGGCACACACAATAATTTTGATGGAAAAGGACTTTATAAGACCAGAGAATCCATGAACAAAAAGATTAATCAATCTGACTACATAAAAATTTAAAAATCTATATATCAGAAAATTTTTAATTACGTATCCACTGAATGTAGTTGTGTAATAAATTGTTACAACAGGACTAACAAAATGGTACAGTCCTTAGTATCCAAAGGCTATGTATAATTAAGAATAAAAAGAACATACAAATAGAAAAATGTACAAAGAATATGTCTGGTAATTGAAAGACTAATGAGCAATAAATAGGAAAAAATGTTCAAGTGCAGTGGTAATCAGAAAAATGCTAATTAAAACAATTTAATATCATTATTATCAATGAACTGGCCAAAAACTTTTTACAGATCATATCCAGAATTGGTGAGGGCACAGAATAAATAAGCATGCTCATAAACAGCTGGTGGGAGTGCAAATCAGTGTCAACATTTTGAAGGGCTGTAAAATTGCTATAAAAATATGTGCTCATTGACCCACTGATTTAACCATAGGAATTTACCCTAAAGAAATAATTAGGATGACAAAAGATATATTTATAAGGCTATTCATTAGAGTATCATTTACAGAGTAAAAAAATTTAAAAAAAAAAAAAACCTTAATGTTTAACAAGAGGGAATTAAACAGCAACTAAAATTTGTTTGTAGAAAAACCCCTAATGCTTTGGGAAAATGGTCACAATGCACTGTTAACAAAAAGAAGTAGGGAACTCCTTGGCTTATAATTTAAATTATATTTTAATTTGTATATATCCCTAATGATATTGAGCACCCAGAAATATTAACTCTATCTCTCTCCAGGGTGGTGGGATTATCAGTGCTATTAATTGTCTTCATTGGGGTTCTCCTAAATATCTAAATTTTCCATAATTATCATGTATTATTTTTTCAAAAAAAATAATCAGCCTAATGGGATTTAAATTACTAATATACTAAGATAATAAAATTAAAATCCTTAAATATATCAATATATTAAAAGCTGACCAGCTGATAAAATTTCAACTGAAACATACTAAAGATTTCATAGGCAAGAAGAAAAGTCAAACCAAAGGTGCTCTCTTTTTCTTTTCTTCTCCCAGAACTTTTCAAAATTCTTTATAATGGAAAATGTCAATCGTGAACAAAATAGAAAGGAAAGTGAAATGAACTTCCATTGACCCATCATCTAGCTTCAATATTCACTAACTTGGAAGCAAACCCCAGACATCACATCATTGTATTCATAAATATTTTAGTATGTATCTCTAAAAAGATATGGAATCTTTTTGCTGTTATTTAAACAAAAGCAAAATAACACTATCACATTTAAGACTAAATCATAATATGTAATCCCTCCATATCATCAAACATGAACCAGGCAGTGTTCAAATTATCCTAAGTGTCTCAAAAATGTTTTGTTTTAGTTTATAGTTAATACATCCAATTTGGAATCCAATTAGGGTCCACACATTTATGTAAATTTCTTTTAATTTACAGGTTCCCCTCCATCCCGTTTTTCCCTCCTTGTAATTTCTTTGTTGAACTAACCCGAGTCATTTGTCCTTTAGAGTTTCCCAAGGATCTGAATGGATTTGATTGTGGATACACTTTACTCTGACCTCTCATTTCCTGAAAATACGCTAGTCAGGTCTAGAAGCTTGGTCAGAATTAGGTTTGATTTTTTTTTTTTTTTGACGAGTCTATGAAATGGAAATATTATGTACTCCCAGGAGTCTTGTGTGCTTGTCTCTTGTAGTACAGTTAACATCTATTGATAATTACTGCCTACATATATAACTTAAGGATTGAAAAAATGGCGGTACCCTAGCACTCCTTTTCATGTATTAGCTTTTTTAGAGAAACTTTTCTTCATGTGCCATTTGGTTGATTTAAGATATAAGTTAGACAGCAAAGTCAGAATAAATGTTTGATTCTTTCTCTTTATTTACATTTGCAAAATAATAAGCTAGTTCCTGGCACAGGGTAATCCTTATAAAGTGCAAATCTGATCCTCATACTCAAATACTTTCCCCTACAAGCTTTGCAAGGCAAGCCATTGCTCTTAAGATAAAGCACAGCATCTTCAATGAGGTCTACGAGGCCATGACTAGTCTGCCCCTGGCCTGTCTCCCCAGGTTTCTTTCCTAAAAATCTCTATGGTCCAGCATACCACGCTCTCTGCCACCCCAGAGCCTTTGCACGGCAGTTCCTTCAGCCTGAGATGCTTTCCCAGATCCCCCACCTCCTGCCTCTGGTTAATTCCTGTTCATCCTCAGGTCCTATCTTAAATGGCACTTTCTTTGTGAGGCATTCCCAGCCCCCAAAATCTGGGTCAGGTTTATTTGTCATGTGCCTTTTTGCTTCAAAGCACTTGTCTCAATTTGTAACTGAACGCTACTTTGTGTAATGTCTTAATTATCATCTGGTCCTCACTCTCTACCCAGAAGCCTGTTGGAGCAGTTGCCGTGTTTGTTTTGGGCTACACTGACCCAGCCCCAGCACCTAGCTCTGGGCCAGGCACATTATAGTTTCTGGGAAATCACACATGGAAAGAAAGAATGAACGAGTGTTTGGGTTCTAACATGTGCTTATTCTCATTCATTCAAAAGGTATTTACTGACTAGAACAGCTAACCTGTGTTGGGCATCAATCATGCCAGGGATGGAAGATTTTGAGTTGATGACAATCTGATCTAGGAGGTGAACAAGTCAACAGACGATTCCTAGACAAGTGTTTATGGTTCCATCCTACAGGGAAGCACAGTGATACCTGAGCACCTGGGCAGACGTGACAACAGGGCACATTTAAATCAAAGCAGTATTCCCTGCTGGGTAAGAGACAGTATTAGATGGCCATTTTAACACAGCTGGATTCAACTGAATGAAGACACACGGACCAGAAAGATATTTTTTAAAAAGACATTCAAGTCAACTCAAGGCAAGTTTCCCATCCCATAATTCAAAGGTTTAAAACTTGTGCCCCAAATATGAGTTCTAAGAACCTGTTGATGACTGAATTCTTGGGCCATATCTATAAAACACAGATTAAGATCTTGAGACAAGTAGAGTGCCAAAAGGGATATATTTTAAACAACTGCCTTCACAAAGCTAGAGGAAAACATTCAACAAACTCTCTCAGTGATTCAAACCAAACAGAATTGCTAAGTAACTATTAGTAGCATAAAACATATCATAAATCATCAACATAAGCTATTGGGTATAACAAATCATTTTATTAACATAGATGTTCTTCTTGCAGAAATCCAGCTCCCCTGGGATTCAGAGTTATGATTGTAGAGCTCTGATTAAATCAGGTAAACAGTTCCTCTGTGATCTGTTTCTTCCACAATACTTAAAATGTTAAGGGTAGGGATGCCTTATATATCTTTCTATCCATAGTGCTTAACCCACCCACTACCTGGCACAGAATAAGAACTCAGCAATGATAGAACAAATGAACGAGTGATTTAAAATAGAAAAGCTTTAAATAATGCAGAAGCGATGACAAATATATTAATAAATAGGGTGACCATAAATTAATTATCCAATTTGGGACACTTCTGAGAGTCAGCGAGGATTCTATTAATAAGTATAAACCTAGACTGTTCAAAAGAAACCAACCCTTCACTCTAGCATTAAGGTGCATAAAGATCAATATATTATTTATCTGCTTAAGACTTAGAAGACTTTTGAAGGACATAAGGGATGAGTCAGTGGCCCTGATGACTTTAAAAAGCTTCACAATTGGGGACATTTGAATGATCAAAACAGATAAGATACTCAAATTCATTTGTCTTCAGAGAAATTTAAAACACAATCGCAATGAGATTCCACTACTTACCCCATTTAAAAATTGATACTATCAAGTATTAGCACAGCTGTGGTAACAACCAGAGAACTCTCTCGGACATTACTGATAGAAATGTAAAGTGCTACAGGCACTTCTGAAAAACTCTTTGGAAGTATCTACTAAAGCTGAACATATGTCCTGTGACCCAGCAGTCCTATCCCAAAATAGCAATGTATACACATGTTCAATGAGAGATATTTATAAGAATGTTCATAATCATTACACAATGTGCACATACAGCAAATGATTACATTGAATACCTTAAATATATGCAATTTTTATTTGTCAATTAAATATTTTAAAATTTGAAAGAAAAAAAAAGAATGTACCTAGCAGCACTATTCCTAATATTCAAAAAGGGGAAACAATCCAAACATCAGCCAATAGTAGATCGAATAAACACAGTGTGGTATATTCAAACAATCGAAAACCGTACAGCAATGAGAATAAACTATTGATACACTTAGCAATCTCACTTAGATTTTCTCTGAATCTCACAAACAAAATGTTAAGCAAAAGAAGCCAAACACAATGAAGTCCATAGTGTATGATTCCATTTATATAAATGGAAAACAGTATAAAACTTCTATCTAGGATGATAAAAGTCTTGATAGGAGTTACCCTTGGGAGGAACACTAAATGAAAGGGGCAGAGTGGGAGCTATCAACATTCTAGATCTGAAGAGTTCACTCTGTGATAATTCACTGAATTGTACACTTAAGATTAATATACTTTTCTTTATGTATATTATACCTAATAAAGAGTTTATGAGAAAATATACCCAAGAGGTGATATTCTCATGCTTTGTTTTTTGCCCAGGAATTATTAGCTCAGCAGACACACTGAAGAAACTCACTCCATTGACCTCAGAACCACCTGGAACGGCTGATATGGCAAGTATTTTACATAAATGTTTGAGAGTGATGACACTCTTTATAAGGACTGACCCACAATTTTCTACTTCAATGTCTTCTTTTTCCTGTTTTTACTCACTGTTCTGTTCAATATCAAACCAATAAAAACTTCCAGAAAACAAGAAGTGATCTTGCCAAACTTGACCCATTGATGAGAGCTGTCATAGAACTTCAAAACCCTAAAAACAATTTCCAAAGCATTAGCACAGAACATCTGAGAGAAACATCAAAACATTGAAAATTCTGGCTTCTTAGATACTTGGAACAGTTCAAGGAAATGAAAAAAAGAGATATGAATGCTAGTATCAAGGGACAGGTACAACCACTTGTTATTTGGGCTGAACTGTGCACACCCCGCCTTCCCCCAAGTTCCTGTGTTGAAGTCTTAATTCCCAATACCTCAGGATGTGACTGTATTTGGAGAGACTTTAAGGAGGTAATTAAGTTAAAATGAGGTCTTCAGGGTGGTTGCTAACACAATGACAGGTATCATTTTAAGAAGGGGAAATTTGGACCCAGATGTAAGGAATAAATAAAGACAAAGAGAAGACAGAAGATGGCCATCTACACGCCAAGGAGAGAGAGCTCATGGCCCTCAGAAGAAACCAACCTTGATCTTGGACTTCTAGTCCCCAGACCTCTGAGAAAATTAATTTATGTTGTTTAAGCCCTCTAATCCGTGGTTTTTTTTATTATGGCAGCCCCAGCAAACTAAAACACCATTCGCTGTGGAAAGTTAAAAAACTTCTGCGCACTTGGTCGTGATTTGCTGTTGTATCTATCACATGTGTGTCTTGGAGTATAAGCTCCTCGAAGGCAGGGGTGCATCTGCTACTTTGTCTGTTGCATTTATCAAGCCGTCTCCTGCAGCTATACGCTTAATACTTTTGGGGAGTTTGTCTGAAACACTAATTTATATTCCTCTCTCAAGGACCTCTTTTGTTTCATCCTCTCTTTGCATCTACGTGACCCAGGAACCAGAGAAATAGAAAGGTCCTCCTGCTTCTAGAAACAATGGGTAGAAGTGCCTGTCATGAAACACAAAGAATATTTCTTTTCAGAACATCAATGAATAGAGGTTTCACCTTCTATCAAAAAGAGAAAATGAAAAGGGGGGCGGAGCCACAAGATAATACTCTAATGTTATCTTTTTTTTCCCTGTCTTTGTGACTTTACCCTCCCTTTCATTTTCTCTCTTTGCTAGAGGTGGAGGTGGAGTGCTGTAATGAGGAATACTAAAGCTCTAGCTTAACCTTTTATGATATCATTTATCTGCATAGTAGGGCCAACATCCTAGTCCCACTGTGGTTTTAGTGAGCATCCCTAGTCATCTAGTTCTACTTTTAGCCACAGAAAATGCACTAAATCTCTCCTAAAATATACATGCAGCCATGAGCAGTATAGAATTAATTCAACGGCACCTGTAGCAGACCTTCCAGAAATCATTTACAATAATTTGTCAGGATTAACCTTTTGATAAAACATAAATTTGTCTACACCTAAAGCACTTTAAAGAGGTACAGAGGTCCATTTTTATTATACAAATGCTGTATCAGCAAGTCGATGGAGGCACAAAATACTGATGCCGAGAACAGCAACCACTCTGCGGGACTGAATCTTCAGTGCTATAAAACAGAAGCTTGCCCTTTCTGCATGGGGAGAAGTGACTCACAGCCAATCCATCTTCCTGGTTAGTCCTAGAAATGGCAGGCCCTGTAACTTACCAGAGATCCTTACAGGTCCACACACCCAGTGCTCGTACGACAAAGGAGGAGTCTGTGCAGCAGCATTTAAAAATGTTTACAGACACATGTTTTCAATATTCAACAGTGCAGAATTAGAGGACATCAGACACTCCCGGACACCATCCAATACAACACGGAAGAATCCAAATTGCCTCCGAGATAAACGCTTTCAGTGTTGGAAGCAGTTAATGCACACTTCAGTACTTCAAACACTGCCCAAGAGCCCACACCCGTGTTTGCCCTTTCTTGAAACAGAGGAGTGGGGTGAAAAAACAAAACAAAACAAAATTTTAAGAAATGTTATTCTAAAAATTTGCATAGCCTTAACTTCACCAATGTGTTTTGTAAATTCAATTATGTACGAGCAAATATTAATCAGAATTAATGCAGTGCTCCTGCTACAGAGTTTCTATTTCAGGAACACGGACTGTCTAAGCCAGATGACAACAGCATTACAGTACAGAGTTGTCTTCAGGAAGCCCGGATCTTCCTGAAGGCAATGCTGTGCCTTGTGGCATCTCTTCTACGTCTCCAGGAAAACCTACTAATTCATGGAGTTTGCACACGTATACTGCATGCAGTGTTAACTACAAAATCCTTAGCATATCAGAATACCTATAATATTTATAGAGTATTGAACATTTTTAAGACATCCTATTCCAAGTTTCTGGTGCCCAAAAATGTAGGTACCTGACCAGTTCTTCATAATAAAGTGTAGAAGAACCAAGCCTTTCAGGGACAATTCAATTTTACCCCTCCGAATATATTCCTTAAAGCTGATCCCACTTTCCCCTTGAATGACCACTCAAATCAGAAAGGCAAGTAAGGGGCACTGTCTGCATACTAGGTTAAGGCTCTAAGCAGGCCCTGTAATTTACCTGTAGGGCAAGTCATTCAGATTTGGTGGAAAGAACCACTCTCTCCTCTCTCACAATGCAAGAACCTGTTCTGGAATGAACATCTCTGAGGGTGTCAAGCAATGTGAACATCAACAGAAATGCTTTTACAGCTCATGGCCAATACGTAAACTGGGCTTTGAATCATTTCAAAGAAAGGTATTTGAAATTCTGTATTAAATATCTTTGTCCATCCCACTGTCAGGGTTTTCTAATCAAGCTTTTAAGAGCAGGCAAATAAAGGCTGCTGCCCAGGGCTCTATATTCACAGCTGTTATTGAGAATGGAACCCTGTTAATGTTATTAAATAAACCAGTATCTCTAAGCTAAAAAGAAAACATTAATATTAAGCATCATCATCATCTAGTTTAAAAAATGAATCTCAGATCCATGATCAGAAATCAGAAAACAAAAACAAAGGACCCTCTAGAAAAGTAATTAAGATACAGCTCCTCATTAGTCATGAAGGAAATTATATGATCCCAGGATTTCCTGCTAATCCATCAGTAGAACAGTATTTCACATAATGAATATTTCCTAGGCTCGCAAACATCAACTAGACCTGCCTCTTGGATTCTTTGACGATGACACTTTTTTTTACCAAATGATTAACAGGGCTCAGGTCCCAAAGAGGAAAAGTATTCTATTCCCAACCACAGTCACAACAAAACTAAAACAAAGATTTAAGAAGCACAATCATAAGGTGAAGATGTGGTTATATCTATTAGGTTTCTTTATGAACAAAATAAAGGAAAATACAGATTTGTATATAGATACACAAAAAGCAACTCCTTCTATTTTTAAGTCACCAGCCCTTTTCTTTTCCTTCTTCTTCTTTCCCCAAATAAACTACAAGTACCTCATTTCTTTTAAGTGGGCTATAACACCTTCTAGATTCACAGAAACCCTGAAGACTGATTATCTTATTTTCCACAGAAGGAAAAATATGCACCCGTCCGATCCATCCCTTTGGGTACCACAGTATAAACTTGTTCTAGAAGTTCTGGAGAGATGGTTCCCTTCCCGTGAGCATTCTATATGGCACAAAGTGCAAAACAAAATCAGACCCAGAATCTATTCTATCTCGGGGAAGAGTTTCATACATGTCCATCAAGGTCAGCTATGACCAAGAAAATATCAGAAAAGATGTCAAACGTTCTCCACCTCACAGCAAAAGGGGCCCCCTCAGACGAATCCCTCCCAAAGAAAATACACGAGGTTGCCAAGTTCCTCCTATTCAAAAACTAGCCAAATCTGCGATTTGTATGACCAATGATTAAGAGAAAGAGGAACCACCTCCACACAGAGTGGTCTCGACTTACCATCAAGTATCCAGATATTTTAACAGCAACATTTTTCTTTAAAAAGACTAAGTTTCTCCATTTAAATGAATGCTAATTCAACTAAGCAATTATCCATATTACGCAACATAAAAAATATAAGGGCCAGTGTTGCACATTTTGGAGGTATTTTTTCTAATTCACATAAAAATGAAAAGCAAAAAGGCATTATCTTTATTCTATTGAAAAATATAATATTCCAATTGGAATTATATTGGATTATATTGGAATTATACTATATCTATTGGAAAATATAATATTTTTCAATATTAATTGAAAAATTAATATTTTGTAAAAGCAAAAGGTACTTTGCTTTTACAAAAACATTTTAGAGCTCTGTTTCCAACCAAAGAGTTAACAATTCCTTTCCAAAATCCAATTGTGTATGGGTCAATACTACCAAACAAAGGTTTTTTTAAAAAAATTAACAATAGGCCGGGCGCGGTGGCTCAAGCCTGTAATCCTAGCTCTCTGGGAGGCCGAGGTGGGCGGATCATTTGAGCTCAGGAGTTCGAGACCAGCCTGAGCAAGAGTGAGACCCCATCTCTACTATAAATAGAAAGAAATTAATTGGCCAACTAATATATATAGAAAAAAATTAGCCGGGCATGGTGGCACATGCCTGTAGTCCCAGCTACTTGGGAGGCTGAGGCAGCAGGATTGCTTGAGCCCAGGAGTTTGAGGTTGCTGTGAGCTAGGCTGACACCACAGCACTCACTCTAGTCTGGGCAATAAAGTGAGACTCTGTCTCAAAAAAAAAAAAAAAAAAATTAACAATAAAAGAGTTTTAATCAACACCAGCCTCAAATAATCAAAATTTTCTCCCTGTGTCAGTCAGGAGTTTGTCAAGTACTGTTAAAATTATTAATCCTTCCCTGGATAAGTGTTTTTCCACAAGCAATTAAAGGAGAGAAACAACAGCAAACCGACTGTAAGTTCCCAAGAAATGACCTCAGCTCACCCGCTCTTTGTCATGAATATCATCTTACTTAGAATTAGAATCAACAACTTACGAGTAAAAGAAAAGGTCTTTCTAGTTATGCAAAAATTCTTAGGAAGCACCAGAGGAAATGCTATACTCCAAACATATTAACATCGTCTAAAAACAAAAAAACAAGTCTTTGCCCAGGCCGAGGTGAGCTTTGCTGGGATACTGTGAGAAGTTTTAGCTAAATATCTCCAGTGATTTCTTTTTATTTGTCTCATCCTTATCCAAAGCAAGGTAAACAAACAATGGCTAAAAACACATTGCTACCACAAATTTCATGTTCCCAAAATTTATGAAATCAGAAAAGAGCAGACAGCAGGATAGCCCTGACACAGAATAAACAGTCTAGATAAATCTGTAAGTATTTCTCTACCATCATCACCTTTCTCAGCTAGACAACAGATCGCGGCTTAATATTAATATATGTTTAATGGAAATACATTAATGGAGTCTCTAAATTCAGTTCAACACCTCAGAAAAGTTAACTATGGAAAGTTAACTATGGGCCACCAAGTTTTCCTTCTTCTATTTCCTTGGCATCCTCCACAAGCCCATTGGGCAGAAGCTTCCAGAAGCAGCCCGTGGTGAGCTGGTTTAAACAAAATGTCAATTACCTTACTTCTATCAAATAATCACAGCAAGTTCTTGCCACAATGGGAAGCTGCCTATGGGAAAAAAATATTATGAAAATAAGACTAGCATCTATAGGGGAAAAATATTACCCTTTTTTTTTTTTT
>VSMD01067368.1:0-185393 GCA_008750895.1 Mirza zaza
CCTGCCCGTCCGTGTTACCTCTTCGCGCTGTCTTCAGGCCCTTCTCTGCTTGCGTGGGCGGGAGGTCGGTGAGGGAGAAGCTGTTCTCCTGTAGGAAGGAGCGCACAGCCGTGTGGCTGCCGCTAAGCGCGGCCAGCTTAGACTCCAATCCGCGCAGTACCACTCGGATTCTCGGAACTTCACAGTAAATCCACTGAGTCACTTTCTTCCTTTTCCCGGCGCTGCTGCCCCTCGAAGCTTCCCTGTAGATCCGTGAAGATGATCCTGTAGGAGAACTACCCGCTCGAGTGATTCAGGCCGCCTTCTTCACCTCCCACTCCAAGAGCAAAGAGCGAGGAGGTCATCCCTAGTCCGCCATTTTTGACAATCCCTAAAAAATAAGATTTTTTTTTAACCAAAAAAAGGGGTCTAAGTTTCACTGACATGTTTACAAATCTCTTTCAACATATTTGTGTGCTTCTGTGTTAAGTCCAGTTAGCTGAGGCTGTCTTGCCCCTTCGAGCCGTGAAACCCTCCGAGTCCATGAGCAGGAGAAGCCCTGGGTAGGCCCCTCAGCCAGAGCTCAGCAGACCTCGCTGGGAGAGCCCGGCTAGGGCGTGTGTCCCGTGGTGCGTGAGAGCCGCGGACCAGAGCAAGGAAGCAGCCCTCCTTCCATGTATTTGCTGTCACTTAATATGTTGCATATGCCCGGAGTTCCGTGAGGAAAATATTTAATTGTGTCTGGTTTAATTTTCTGCGGTTGCCGTAACAAAGCACCTTAAACCGAGCGGTTTAAAACAACAGAAATTCATTCTCTCCCAGTGCTGGTGGCCACAAGTCCAACACCAAGGTGTCATCGGGGCCATCCTCCCTCCAAAGCCTCTAAGTGAGGCATCCTCAAACTACGGCCTGTGGGCCACATACGGGCCGCCTAGCACATTTATCTGGCCCTCCACCGCTGCCTGTCTTGCTTAGTAGCCAACTTGTCCCGGACCCACAGTGTGCACTCTCCAACAGTCTGAGGGACAGTGAACTGGCCCCCTGTTTAAAAAGTTTGGGGACCCTTGCAAGGAATGGTCCTTCTTTGCCTCTCACAGGTTCTTTTAGACCTAGATTTTTTTTTTAACTTACGTCAGCATGACTCCCATCCGTGTCCCTGTCCCTACACAGCTGTCTTTTGTGCATCTCTGCATCCGTATGTCTCTTCTCTTCTTCCAAGGACACCAGTCACATTAGTTGACGGGCCAACCCTACTCCAATATTACTTCATCTTAACTAATTACATCTGCAACAATCTATTTCTGAACAGGGTCACGTTCTGAGCTCCAGGGAGCTAGGATATATCTTTTGGGGGCTGTACAATCCAACCCATAGCAGTGTCCATAGCTGGGCTTGAGACATAAAGACATGCTGGGACAATGGGGTGGCCAGATGGGGGCCAGAAGAAGAGGCCGACCTGTGAATCAGACCCTGGGGCAGTCTCTGAGCTTGAGGGCAGTGTGGGCTATGTCCACTCTTTCAGAGCAATGGGGACCAAAATCATTTTAAGCTACATTCTCTGTGATAAGTAGAAATCCTGAGATGAAAGGGCAGTGTTTGGGGAAAACTCCTACTCTGTAACACTGAACATGGGGAGATTATATCTCATTTGGAAAATAAAATAATGGTAACATGAATAAAGCTGGCCTTGTCAAACATGAGCTGGGGCACAGCGATAGGGGGACCTTCTGATGCTGAAGTCCTGCAGGCAGCCAGGTGACAGTAAGGCAGGGGTTTGCTGAGGGGCAGCACCAGGTGAGTCTACAGGGCTCAGGTGATTTGCTAGACTCTACTTCCCACAATAGCGTCTGCAAAGATGCAGCCTCGTTTCCTCAGCCTTCCTTGGGCGAGGAGGTCTGAAAGCTGAAAGGAATATTGCTGAGGGGTTTTTGGCCTATAGCTTTGAGAGAGAAAGGGAGAGAGACAGAGAGAGAACACTTTCTGCTTTGGGAAGCCATTGCATGGAATGGTATATTAGTATTCTCTAAAGAAACAGGACCAATAGGACATACAGATATGTAAGAGGAGATTTTCTATGGGAATTGGCCAACATGATTTTGGAGGCTGAGAAGTCCCTTGATCTGCCTTTTGCACCCTGGAGAACCATGGAAGATGATGATGCAGTTTAGCCTGGGTCTGAAGGCCTGAGAACCAGGAGCTCCACTGTCCAAGGGCAGGAAAAGATGCACATGCCAGCCCAAGCAAAGAGAGAAAAATTCATCCTTTTTCCACCATTTTCACCATTTTGCTCTACTTGGGCCCTCAACAGAGCGGGTGATGCCCACCAGCACTGCTGAGTGTGGTCTTCTTGGTCTACTGGGTCAAGTGCTAATGTCTTTCTGAAACATGCCCCAGACACACCCAGACATTATGTTTTATCAACTATCTGGGCAGCCCTGAGCCCAGCCAAGTTGACACATACAATTAACCACCTAGATGTCTGGAGATAGTGATCACTGTGAAACCACGGGAACAGCGAGGGAACACCACGATTGTGAAAGTCAACACGCGGAGAAGGACAGAATGAATTCTGGGGAAACATGCATCTACCATGTTTACCCAGCCTAGCCTCTTTGGAGTTAATGATGTCTTAGGTTTATCCTACTTCCACTCAGCTATCCTGTTACATGCAATGGAAATTACCCTAATTGACACATTAGTTTATTGTGACTAACGAAACATCACAGAGATTAAAAAAAAAAAGTTAAAAGTCTTTACCAAAACCCCCCATCCCATTCCCCTAAGGAAGCCAGCACCATGTCCTACTACAGGGAGTTCAGTCTCCGTCTCTGTAGTCCTTCCAACAAATACACTGATACATACCTGCATTTGTCTGCCATCTGTTTACACAAAACAGTACTATCCTTTACACATCATTCTGGAACTTGCTTTCTCAGTTCATATGGTTATACCTCAAGGTCGATAAGTATAGTGATAATCCATTTTAAATACATATATATAATTCAACACTGTGCGTTTAATATAGATGAACACATGTTTTCACCCACTGAGAGACAGTAAAGTTGCTGTAGGTTAGGCCTCTACAAATGATGCTATAACAAACATCCTCATGTGCATGTCTTTATACCCAATAATATCTACAGAGAGTTTTCCCAGAATCCTATTGCAGAGTCAAAAATATGTGTATTTTCAATTTTAATGGTTATTGACTTTAAGGAGGCAATACTCAAAGAGCAAAATGGACCATCATGATCTTCTTAGAGTCTTCATTTATTTTTAAAATATTTTTTGTGATTTACCAAGGGCAGAATCAATCTGTTCTTTATGCATATTACTTTCACTGTCTCCTTGAAAACACTAGCAAGCAATAACTATTATAAGTACTATACTATAGCGATTATTCATCATCATCATTTATCATCTCTTCTGGGTCAAATTTGAAAAAAGAATTACTTTTAAAATTTGTAGTAATCCTATTGATATCTCTAAATTTTTTCTTAACATTTATATATATATTTTTTTATTTTAGCATATTATGGGGGTACAAGTGTTAAGGTTACGTATATTGCCCATGACCCCCTCCTCCCTCGAGTCAGAGCTTCAAGCTTGTCCATCCCCCAAACGTTACATTGCAACTCTCACTCATTGTGATTGTATATACCCATCCCCGCCTCCCCCTCCCACCTGCTGGACACCTGATAAATGTTACTCCTATATGTCCACTTAGGTGTTGATCCGTTAATACCAATTTGCTGGTGAGTCCATGTGGTGCTTGTTTTTCCATTCTTGAGCTACTTCACTTAGTAGAATGGGTTCCAGCTCTATCCAGGAATATACAAGAGGTGCTTGATATCTCTAAATTTTAAAATGTCCAAGATCACACAGCTTGTTAGAAGAAAGCCCAGCATTTCAGAACCATCCCAGCCAATGTCAGAGCCCATTCCTCCTTGGTGATCCTGCGGTGTTCATGTGCAAATGGATCACCAGGGGGTGAAGGGGAAATAAGCTATTGGTTTCCTCTCCCTAAAGAAAGACCACTTCCCACACCAAAATACTAAAGATAAATAGACCAATGTCTTAAGAGTTTTGGACTGAAAACTGTAGGACATGCAGTGTAGCATAATGAAAGAGCACTGAAGTCAAAGATAGGGAGCAAACTTTCATTCCAGGCTCACAAGCAAGTCATTAAAAATTCAACAATGTTAATCTCTCCTTTCACATATAGAAATATCCATAATTATTTCCTTATTTTATAAATGTAACATAATTTTAAAAATGTATGTAATTATGTTTTTGTGACAACTTCATGAGGTTGCTATAAGAAAAAACTGAGATAACATATTTAGAATCACATTGTAAATTATAATGCCAAATTGAAAGAAGGTCCATGACTTAATTTATTGTTAAATTTAATACACACAAATGTTCTGCAAACAAATTATCTGTATATTAATATGATACTGCTGAGCTATCATCTTATTACCAATTATAACCCTCTTACTCTGAATTTCTATCCAAAAAAATTTGTCCCACTGAACTCCACAGTGGCATTTCAGCGGGATACACTGGATTCTGTCCACAGTGCTAGTGGATAGAATGCAATGGTGAATTCTGCACGGCCGTTTTCTTGTAACAATCCTCTAAAATGAAATTCACTGAAGGCATTTTCTGAAGGACTAGACTAATGATATCAAATCAGATAACGTTCTAGTTGATTGGCTGACGCAAGAACAGCATAGATACTTGGAAGCATAGGAGGATTATCTCAAATAATGCAATTTAATACATTACAGAAATAAGTATTTACTTTCTTCAATTTGACAGACAGACAATATTCTCGACAAGATCAGTTCTCTCAGCCAAATATTTGATAAAAGATAAATAGAAAGACAGTTTTGTAATCATCCTAAACCTCAATGTTCTTATTTGAATTCTGTGATAAAATGCATACTTTGTAGGCTAGTGGAAAGGATTAATAAAAGATGACATATTTTTATTATTTACTATTTTAGCTGTTGTCACAGAACAGGTACTCAATAAATAGCATTCCCTTAGTCCCTCCCCATGATGTGCATTTCATAAGCCCTTGTTTATTACATGTTATCAGTATGGTATTGTTTACAATCCACAGCCCAGGAAAGTGAAACAGCACTTTGAACACCATGTTTCTGATTAAGGACTAACATTGTGAACAA
Organism: Mirza zaza; assembly: GCA_008750895.1. Classification (NCBI taxonomy): domain Eukaryota; kingdom Metazoa; phylum Chordata; class Mammalia; order Primates; family Cheirogaleidae; genus Mirza; species Mirza zaza. Next base: position 5,175 of record VSMD01067368.1, read on the forward strand.
ATTTTCTCAGTTTAATATTTAGTTTTTTTTTTATTTCTGATTTAAGAAAATCATTAACTTCCTTTTAAAGTTACATAAAAGAAGTGAGACGTCCAGGCAGATCAGACTTAGGCAATGGAATGAGATGAAAAATCTTACATTAAACTTTAGTGTTCTCATATTTCTTAAATATTACAAGGTTTGAGAAAGGAGATTAAATACTAACAGCTGTAAACATTTTCAAAGAATAAGCTGTTAAGGTAGCCAGATGTATTGATTTTGTTTATTGTCCTTTTCCAAAAGGTTTTAATTATTTATTCTTATCGCATTGAGTATCTTGCTTTCTCCCGAGTAGTGAGCAAAACAGCTTTATTTGCATACATGCAAAACGACCTAGAGCTCCCTAGCACAATTCGGATTTCTTAATGATTAAAATTATTCTGTGTGAAATAAAACTATTTTCTTAAAATTAAATGCAAATGAGAAAGCGTTTGAAACAGTCAGTTGGCCTCAGTAAGACATGCAGATCTCAGCGTGGATGCTCCTTCGTGAGCCTAACAATTATTCCTTCCCGTATTCCTCACGTCGTACTCTCTCCTTCTCCCAAAGATCCTAAAATATCTAATAAACTTCATCAAAAACTGATACCACACCTTTGCAACCCTGCTTAGATGTAGACAAAATCAAATGTGTCTTGTTCAAGGAATGATTCCATGTGACCTAAATAATCAAATTTAAATTTTTTCAGTTAAATTATTCTTCTTGAGGAAGTTAATGCCTAACCTTGTAAAAACAGACATGCAAAGCCGGCAAACAATTAAATATCTAAGTAGATTGTTGAGGTTAAATGACCAGGTCATGTTTCTATATGACTTTCATGTGACTCCCTGAAAGCTCTGAAGGTTTAATTTCTCGGGGTTGAAATTGTCACTGCTTGGGAAGGAGCCACACCTTGAGTCTAATGGTGCTATTGCTGGTGTTAACTACAGAAACCAAACGCTGAGAAGCTATAGACTGAAACTGGCCCTCGATGAAAAAAAATCAACAATAAAAGCAAAAATAATTAAACTTTATACTGGAGCTCCAAACCCCCCCTTTTTTTTTAGATTTTTTGTTTAAATTTCAGCATAAATATGGGGGTACAAATGTTAAGGTTATGTATTGCTCTTGCCTTCCCTCCCATCTCGAGTCAGAGCTTCAAGCGTGTCCATCCCCCAAAGGTTGCACATCGCATTTATAAATGTATATATACACCCATCCCCTCCTCCGCCCCCCACCTGCCCAACACCCGATAAATATTGTGGTTTTTTTTAACATTTTGGTTAGATTTTGTAACTTTGCCTTTACCTAGCAAGGGTTAGAGGTATGCCCTTCCCCTCCACAATGCTCACCACATCCCTCAGATGTGGGTCTACCCCCTCCAACCCCCAAATCCCTGGTGAACACTACCACCATTTGAGCACCATAGTGTTAATCAGTCAGTACCAATTTGATGGCGAGTACATGTGGAGCCCATTTTCCTGATCTTGTGTCACCTCACTTTGGATAATGGGCTCAAGCTCAATCTGGGATAATATAAGTGGTGCTAGCTCACTGTCATTTCTTAGAATTGAGTAATATTCCATTGTAAACTTATACCAAATTTTAATAATCCACTCATGAATTGACAGGCACTTGGGTTGTTTCCACGTCCTTGCAATAGTGAATTGTGCTGCCATAAACATTCAGGTGCAGATGGAGAAACTGGTGCTCCAGAGTTTACTTTGGAAGTCCCCTGCCCTCCTTTTGAATTTTTTTTTTTTTATTTTTATGGGACTCTTGTATCCTTCCTTGTTCTTCAAATTATGTAGCAATACATTAAAATGTTCCTCATCTTAATAAATGTAATCAGATTGTGAAAGATTGATATAAGTACATCTAGATTTCTGTTTTCATTCTATTTTATGAATAACAATGAATATATCCTTGAAGTTACAACTAGAGAAACTAGGCTATCTAAATGTGTGTGGTTGCTGATTCAAAAGTTTTGAAACATAAACTGTTACTTCTTGTGTTATCTTTTTCAGTGAGTAAAAAAAGGATGAATACTTGTCTTCCATTCTTATAGATTTTCAATGACGAAGAGTTCTTAGTAAGTTCATCCACAACTAAAGACTGAGAGAAGTGGAAGTATATCATCTTCATTCATCAATTCAGTGTTTACGGAGTAACAACTAACTAGCACACACACACGTTTTGTCTTTGGTTATTTGTTGAAATTTCTCTGAACTCATCCAGTTATTCAATATGCCTTAAATGCATGTCCAGTTGTTGAATATACCTTGTCAATTTTTACTTATGATATGTAGCACGATCACCCTGTTTCTCGCTAGCCAGGTCATCACCACCCTCATCAAATTACTCAGCAATGACGTGAGTCATAAATGGCAGGCACAGAGGTAGCCGATACAGACTGCTCCTCCTTGAACCCCGTCTTCCTGCATGCAACAAACATTTCTGAGCATAGACTGTCCTAGTTGCTTTTGTCCATATTGCCATGTTTAGTTCTTGCAAAATGAGGGAGGATATCATTACCCTTGTTTAGTAATTGAGCGTTCTTGGACTCTGTAGCTCTAAGTGACCAAAGCTAGATTTAAAACCAACGTCCGACTGACTTCAGTCCTAATGATGATTCCTCTGTCTTGTTCCTACTACACCAAACCCGAGCTATCTAAAGTGATTTCCCACTGCTTCCAAAAAGACAAATAAGGCTACTCTCAATTTTACCCAGCGTTTCTGCCACCAGCGTTGCCAATGTCATTGGTGTAGGTCCTTATGCAAGTGCCCACACCTCTCCCGTTCCTAGTGGTTTTTTTGGTTCTGTTTTCTGTCTTTTCTATTCCTTTTCTCACCTTCCACTATAATGTCTTATTTCTCCCTCTTTGACCCTTTCTGATCATGCCACTTACTCTTAGATTTGTAGAATTTTGTATTTTATAGCCTCTACACCTTTTCATCAAAGCTCTTCATTTCACTGTTAAATAAACTTATACCCAGAAAGCTTAAGTGACTTTCTCAGAATGGCACATTTAATTTGTACAGAGGTTGGAGTTCAGTCTCCTTTCCTCTGGTTGGGAGTTTATTCCATGGGACTTGCATTTCTTGCATTTATCTTAATTTCATATTGATCTCTAATAGGTTTACTCTTGACCCGATCTTCTTGGACTACTCACAATTTCGTGAACATGTCATGATATTACTTTTTTTTTTTTTTAATTTCCTCATATCTTCCTCCTGCCTTCCTTCCTGACTTCCACTCTTCTTTCCTTTCTTCCTTTTATCTGTTCAAACTGCAGGAAATATGGCAGTGAACCACACACAACCCCGCCCTTGTGAAACACAGAATCTTGCATAATGAACTGACGTCACAGGTAACCTGTCCTTGCATTAAGTGTTGCAAGTACCAGCTGGAGATATAAGCTGGTCTGGGGAGCTCGGCAAAGTTTCCCTGAAAAGTGATGGGAAGGGACACTGAGGCACAGAGTGACAGAGTGTCACGGGCAGAAGAACAGGATGTGAGAAGCCCACAGGTGGACCGGAGTTGCCCCTTCTGAGGCAGACTGAGGCTGTGCTAGGCACGGCAGCGGGAGGGCGGGAGGGCGGGAGTGAGAGATGAGCAGCAGAGGGAAACTGGAATTAGTGTGGGCGGGATTTTGTAGGTGCTGTTAAGATTTTAAAAATCTATCTCAAAGGGAAAGAAAGTCATTAATACTTTAAGCCTCACAGTGCTATGACTCGATTTGAATTTATATCTGGAGTTGTTGGCTGAAGAAGGAGTTTGGGGAGGCAGGGAGGATAGGGGGCTGAGGACCAGAGAGCTGGGAGGTTTAGTGTCGGACCAGGGAGGCCTGAGAGACTGGGGTGGGGGCCCAGCAGTTGCACCAGAGGAGAGGGCTGGGCTGAAGAAGGACCGGGGCATTCTCCACACTTACGTCACATTCGAAGCCCTGTCCGTCAATGAGGTCGCCCAGGGCGGGGCTGGAAAGGGAGAAGAATTGCTTATTTCTGATGTCCACACCCCTTCCAACTCTTGAGACCAGGAATAGAAGGAGAGATTAGCAAAGGTGACAGGCAAAGAAGAGAAAAGGACCAAGGAGACAATCAAACTAAACTCTAAATCCAAGATCTGGGAATGTGCAGCCAGCCAGAGCTGGTCTCACTCTGATCCACCTGACTAAACGTGTTTTCCCTCTGTCTTTCCGGTTGACTTTCATTTACCCTTCAAGGGGCATCCATGAATCGGTTCCGAGAACACTTCCCCAAGCCACCTCCAAGCAATTTCTTATCCCACTGTGCTTACCTGTCGTTCTGTGCACACAGTCACTGGAGCAATCGCCACCTTCTGTTGTGTTCCTTGGTGGTGTGTCCACCATACTGACGGGTCGCATGTTCTCTGAAGCCAGGTGAATGTATCTTTTTCATTCCCGTGTACCCGTCACTAAATTCACCATTCAATACATTTTTATTGATTTGACATTTATTAAAAGTTCACATCCAAATGTAGTCTCTTTCATCTAATATATCTGTCACTCCTAAAATCCGAGTTCCAAAATTTTCTATGTTCTCATGATTAATGGCATCTGAACACGGAATTGTCATCATAATGGTACACAAGGACACTTTCATTTGAAATTTTTATTATTTAAATGAGGTTTATTTCTCTCAGATAAATTTAAACATGTTCTCACTTTCCTTTTTCTAAAGCTAAACGGAAGTTCAATGTGGATTTTGTCCTTAACATATAATTATACACATCTAAGAATTTCTCAGGAGGCAACTGGGGAATGACCAAGCAAGCTTCCTGGACTATTTTCATGGACCAAATGGACCAAACATCTTTCTACCAGCTCTACGTATTACATGGGGCCTGAAAAATATAAAGTTAAATTTGTTTGTAAAAGTAAGTTAAAAAATATGAATCCGAATTAAGAGAAATTTCCAAACCGTAATACTATTTAACTATGAAAATACTTCCCCAGAAAGAGTGGAAAATTAATTTTTTAAAGATATTTTAAAGTGCTTTAAAATAGTCTTGTCAAAGGCAGAGCTGGGGAACCCTCTCACGGCTTAGCATGGGCATGGGGTGACGGGGACCCCCATGGACGCCTCCACCCTCCGACTTGATCGGTTGGCCCGTGCGGCACTAAAGTCAAAGCAGTGATATGACGAGGGTCCTCTGGGGTCCATTAAGTTAGCAAAAAAAAAAAAATGGAAAATGTGGGAGAGACAAGATGAGGACTGGAGGGGAAGAAAATAGAAGGCTGAATTCAGGAAAGTGAAAATGACTATCATTTTATTCAATAGTATTTCTTACTCAAAACAATGACGACGACAAAAACGAAATTAGAAACACTCGGTTTTAGGGTAGCGATGGTGAAGGGTGCAAGTGGACAGATTGCAGAACACCACAAGAGCCAGTGACTTCACAGATGTCCAGGACCCGGCGGGGCTGTCATGCCATCACCTTCAGATCACCCAGCGCACTGCAGGCAGTAAAGTAGAGTAACGGCTCGAGCTCCATTATCTAGTCCTCGTACGGAGTCTGCAAAGCCATAAGACCTTGCACTGATGGATGTAAATCGCCTCAGACAATTAGTTCCAATTGTCTGCTAGCAAATTTGAACTCTCTGCAGAGTTTAATAATCAGAAAGCCTTGGAATTCGGACCGAAGCCGCGTCTTGAGAAGGAGCCTCGACGAAACGCGGCTTTGCAGACAGATGTGTGACAGCCAGGCTGAGCCAAGGGGACAGTGCTGGGAATATAAATCCGCAACCCAGGACGTGAGACCACAGACAAATCAGACATAAACGCGCAACTCTTATGTGTGCTATTGCATGGTGATTAAATTCTTGCTTTTAGTAAGCAAGAGTGTTATTTCATACTTGAGGTGTCCCAGCTGGGATTCTTTCAATAACTAGAAGAGGCCGCTTGGAGAACAAGCTAGTCTCAGGGGCCTGTAAAATATGCAAAAAGAAAAGGTATGTGCCCCTCAGACGTGAAGGCTTCACTGTGATCCTGAGTGCAGATATTTGTCTCACTGTGTTTATGCACCGACCAAAACTAATAAACGTATAATATGTACATAGGCCCATTTATGAGTAGCCCATACATCATAGAATTTTAAAGAAAGGAGAAGTTTTAGACCATGATTGTCCTATGATTCTGTCTTACAAATGCAGAAAATTGTGTCTTAAAGAAGTTTTGGAGGCCCAAGGTCACACCACTGGTAGGTGGCAACGCTTTAGGTTACAACTCCCTCTCCCAGATCCTGGCTACTCTCCTCCACCCATCTGCACTCACCGGTTGTTAAAAAAAATAGTAAAATAAAATCCATAAATGCACTGGATTTGATTTTCTCCATATAGTAAAAAACCGAAAGTGGAGAAGTAATCCCTACCCATAAAAATTATTTTAGGAGCTTACGGTTACAAAGCCATCCACCCAACCCCCATTTTCTGTACATACATGTATAGATGTACACATGCACATTCATCTATATAGTGTACGTAGGCATGCACGCAGACACTCTCAGACAAATGCATGCTGTGGAAGTACCCCCTGTCCTTTCCTGTCATTCACGAACTAGTTTATTCTAAATATTTAAAGGAAGTTCATTTCCTCCTGAGACAGGCTAGTTCCATTTGGAAAGCTCTGACCATTTGAAAATTTATTTCATTGGAACCAAATCTATCTCCCGCTGGCTTAGGCACTAACCTTTAGGGCCTGTGAGAACATGGGCTCACCCGGTGCCTTGTGACAGCCTTCACAGATGTGAAGACCGACCAGTCTCGCAAGTCTCTGACTGTCCCATTCTCCAGGGCAGACTTCTCAGATGCTCCGGCCATTCTCACAGCATGTTAACTGTTCTCTGCGTACACCCTCACTCCTTCCTATTCTGGCACTGTCACGTCCAGGAAAGAATCCGGAAGACAAGGGGAGTGTGGCCATTGGAAACTAGGAGGGACATCCCTCCATCCATCGAGCTACGACTGTGGTGTTTGCTGGCTACAATAAACATATAGACTTTTTTTAAAAAAAATATCCATTTATATTTTTCTATGACTTTTTGGTGTTTTAGAAAAAAAATATATATACACACATTCACCCGTATATGTGTGTGTATGTACGTATATATCTCCTTACTATTTATATGAGCCCAGTATTTTTTCAATCTGTTCACTTTCACAGCAATAACTGCTACAACTGTTACCGCCACTACTGCCACTAGCACTGCTACTATGACTACCTCAGTTCTGGAGTCACTACCCTTTGGTGTTATTAAATCCTCCAAAAAACACTGCCCGTAGGCTTAAGGGCATCTCAAAATGAAAATCTCACTGCTTCTGTATTCACTCAGAGCATGGTGAGTGTTGAACAGGACAAAACCTTTCTAATGTTCTCTATAAACATTTATTCTAAGTTCATATTGATGCATTAAAAGCCTAGTTTGTAATCCTCTAGGCATTTTCCCTCCTATGTGTATTATATTTAATGCATTATATTTCATATTGAATTGTTGCAAGATCCTGTTTTCCTTTTTCTTTAGCAATTAATGCACTACAAAGGATTATAGATGCTGAGATGTTTTTCTGTGCTTTCTAGAAAAAGTGGATGTTCAAAAACATAGTTTTGATGTTGTGTCTTACCTTTGTCTGGAGAGACCTGGGCAGGAGAATTTTGGGACAGAGAAAGGGGAGCAACCATAGAAAGAGGCTCCCACTGCTCCTGCTATCTGCCTTTCGTCTGGCACAAAATGTGTTTTTCCTGCCCATATCATGGGAAGCACAAACAGCCACGTGCAGCCAGACCAGACATCCCAGGAGCTGGGCCCTTCGAAGTCAAGGCAGGTTCTGGCAGCTGGAAGGCAGCTGGGATGGTGTAAAGAAGACACAGTCAGTGAGGGCTTTGATCTCATGACCAGGTAGGGACTCTTGGAGGATTACTCAGGTTCAGAGGAAATGCTGAGATCATCACCAGAAGAAAGAGAGCACCTGAGAAAGTGCATGCAGAGCTCACGTCCCAAGTGCATGGATGGCACAGCAAGGAAGGAGAAAGAGGTGGACAAAATCTTACCGCGGCAGCAATAGCAGAAAAGATTTAGTCATCTTCGCGGCAGTAATATGGAAATGCGTGTGTGTGCATGTGTGTGAGCATGTGTGTGTGTGTGTGTGTGTGAGTGTGTGTGTGTGTGCATATTAAGAAGAATAAAATCGGTCGCCTTGTGCCAGATCAGGAGGAAGACCGGAATATATAAGATTTGGACACCTGTGTCTACAGAGATATCTGTAATTAGTTAAAATGCCTAAAGTAAACTATTTAGTGGAATGTGAATTTACTTCACTCATGCTGTGATTTAATTATTCTTTGATAATTGCTTTGACTCTGAAATGCCAGTCTGAGGACTCTGCTCAGTAATTATCGGAAGCGGCAACACCTGGAGCCAGGTGAGCCTCACTGACCGTCACGTTCTCCAGGCTAGAGCCCATCGGAGCGTGCCACGGAGCGGGCACCCTGCGCATCAGCTAGCGGACAGCAGCCTGCACGGTTAATACTGTAAACCGCCTCCAGGCAGGGAAGCCGCGTGTGCACGTTCTCCCTCCACAGGCATGTGGCCAGCTGTCCTGCTACCGACACGGCAACTCACCAGCCACAGAGTTAGCCTGCAGTGGACCGCACTGGCAAAGCAACATTGCATACCGCAAGGTGTGAAATGGGTAGCAGTCTTACGAAAACGTGAGAACTTAGATACGTCCAAGAAAACACTGGTTAAATACTTCTGGAACTATTCACAGGCATGTGATTGTTTCAAGTGGCCTTTCCTCACCCAGTGAAAGCATACAAAATTATTTTTCCTGTGAAAAGAAAACACAGATAATGAAATAGCTTACTATTGTTGGATCTATTTCACTTCTTAAAAAAAAAACAAACAAGTTTTATCTGCTTAAATATATTGTTTTACCCAAGCATGATATCTAATATATTCTCTCAGTCAAATAAATGAGTTATTGAATGAGTAAATAGCATTCTAATGTTTTTGTAAATAATTTGTCTTGACTGATCACACTTTTATTCTCAAAAATATAAAAATAGCAGCTAGCACTAGACTGTGCATTTAGAAAATTTCTTGAGGAAAGAGGCTACACTTTTTCTATTTTGTGCTCTCAGTAACTGGCATTGTATAGGATCAACATACACTGTTGGATGGATGGATGATGGATGGATGGATGATGGATGGAAGGAAGGAAGGAAGGAGGGAGGGAAGGAAGGAAGGAAAGAAAACTTAGAAAAAACTAAATTCAGAGTACTGATAAGATTTTTCTTCTCATTCTACCATATCTTGTCTAAACCTATTCATTGGAACCCACAAATGCCATTCAAACACGTTACTAACCAAAAAAAAAAAAAAGGCATTACATTAATAAGATAGTATGAAGGAATTTAAAGAGTTCAAGTGATTCAGTAAGTCCACTATGAATCATTATGAATTATAACTTGACTATATAGGTGTATATTAATTTACAAATATAGACAAACTTGAAAATATGTGGAGTTATAGCACATCAACTTTGAAAAGGGCTTTACATAATATTTTGTTTATGTCAATGAGAACATTGAATATAGAGTCGTGCTACATTCATGATGCCAGCTTTGGATTGAACCTTTGTGCCCCCATGAACTTCACATGTTGAGATTTATCCCCAATACGACAGTGTGAACAGACGGAGCCTTTTGGGAGGTCACCAGATTATGAATGGAACTAATGAATGAGATTGATGCCTTTATAAAGGAGGCCCCAGAGAGCCTCCTTACCTTACACAGGGTGAGGACACAGCAGGAAGGAGCCCTTCATGAGCACATGGGCCCTCTCTAGACACCAAACCTGCTGGCTCCTTGATCTTGGGTTCCTCCGCCTCCAGAACTGTGAGAAATATTAATAATTTTCTGTCGTTTATAAGCCACCTAGTTTATGATGCCTTGTGATAGGAAACTAAAAGTCCCAGAAGCCATCGGTACAGATTGCGGGACCAGACACGCCATTGATTCAGTCCACTTTACTTTTCTCACTTTTTTTTTTTTTTTAGTTAGAAGTTTCCTCTAATTCTTTAGAAAATATTTTCATTTTACTCGAGGAGTTTAACCATATAGCTCTTCAGATGGAGCAGTGATCGTCTCCTTTATTTTCCAGCTGGAATGAGAAGATAAAACCACCTGGAAACCCTGGAAAGCTGGGGAGATGGTAAGTGAACACATGACTTTTACACTGACTTTTAGACTTGTGCACTGACAAATACACTCTGTACTACGATGCAGGGGTCAGGAAACAAACAAACGTGTGTGACTTCAGGTTGGTATCCATATCTGTGTTTGATTTTCCTTATTTATAACTTAGGCACAACAAGACTTAATTCAGAGCATTTCGAGAAATGATCAAAAGCCATGATAACTGTTAAAATGCTCTGTAAATAATTAGACTATAACCAAGGATGGGCACTGTATCTGCGAGTCCCTGAAGCAGGTGCAGCCCAACCCCAGGCACCCCCTGCTCACCTGCCCTCGCCGGAAATGGCCCTGGTCTTGTGGGGGGCAGTCTTTGGAGACCCCATCTTCCACGGGCCTTCCAAAGAAGCCCCATCATGGGACACAAATGTGGATTAATACTGTCCTATCTGCAGAACTCATAGCGAGTACTGTTTGGTGTCAAAGTAGTAATTAAATACAGGGAAAAAGCAAGTCAGGCCTCTGAACGTTAATCTCATTATCACCCTCTCAGAGCCACTTGCCAAAAAGTTAACAGCCGTTAAAGCTCTGCTGCTCAGCCAATCAGAATATTCAATTACCCAGCATGCCCTGACTCCGATACTGCCAACGAGCTAATCCTTTGCTTTGTACATATCAGAAAGGATGGTGAAGACTTTGGGAAAACTTGCAGTGTATTTTTCACCATTTAATATTCTGTGACTTTTTAGAAGCAAGATAGTGTGCCCCTGCTGTTATCCCTTACCTTATTTCTTTACTCAAAAATAATTGACCAATTCCTTTTTTAAAACCTATTTTCCTTCACAGGAGGAGCTATTGTTCCATAGAGTCTGATATAAAGTAAAAACAAGAAAAATTATTGTGACACTCTTTATTTATTTATTTTTTTTTGGAGACAGAGTCTCACTCTTGTTGCTCTGGCTAGAGTGCCGTGGCGTCAGCCTAGCTCACAGCAACCTCAAACTCCTGGGCTCAAGCGATCCTACTGCCTCCGGGGTAGCTGGAACTACAGGCATGCACCGCCATGCCCAGCTAATTTTTTTCTATATATTTTTAGTTGGCCAATTATTTTCTTTCTATTTTTAGTAGAAACGGGGTCTCGCTCTTGCTCAGGCTGGTCTCGAACTCCTCAGCTCAAACGATCCTCCCTCCTCGGCCTCCTAGAGTGCCAGGATTACAGGCGTGAGCCACCGCGACCAGCCTAGGGTGAGTGACACTCTTAACATGAAACAACTGTCCACCTTCAGGAAATGTCTCATTCTTGCAAAAAGCATTCATGTTTGTAAAGGTAATCTTTGAAAGCAATGAATGCTGCCCAAACTTCCTCTATTTCCTAACTTCTGCATCTGCCTATCGCAGTCAGGTGTAATTACACGGTGTACCTGAGCAAGCTGAAGTAATTGTGCCATCTTCTATCTCTTTGCTAATAAAACACGTTGTGTTCCTAGAGAGAGAAAATGCCCAGGTGAGCAAGGCATTGTCTGGCAGAGGCCGGCACCCAGGCTCTGTCATGATAGCTGCAGCTACGTCACGATCTTGTCAACACCGATCTCGCCTGAAGGATGACACATGGAACACTCACGTGCTGCGTGGTGCATATGTGCTCAGTTCCATTTATTTATCTGGCATCATCCACATTAATTCAATGTTGATTAGAATAGAATGGTTAGGATTTTAGCAAGCCATGGAGCCCTAAATGAATGAATAAATATTTCCCCTTAAGGAGGGCTTTTTTTCCCTAGGAGCCTTTATATGACTGCCTACACACGAACATTTTAAGAATACCATATGGACAAATAATTGCTGCTTCCAATGTGTACTAAGAGCCTGAAAATAAAATAAAATCAGGCCCATGACTCTCCCAGTCTATTACTATTCGCTGAATAAATGTGCATATTTTCTGTTAATTGTGATTCCGAAGACAGGGAGCGCTTCTTTGAGGTGACAGACAAACAGCAGGATATCATGAATATGTATGGTGCGTCTGAGAAAATAAATTAACAGGGGCCATCCACTCTGGTGACCCGCTTAGGCTGTCAGCAATGGGCATGACAGTTAGGGCCTGCGCCGCGTGAATCTGCATGACAGAATTTCCTACCGATCAACTAATTTACTTCGTGCACTTGGATTATTTTAAGCACTAAGCCGAAGTCAGATAATTAATCACTAACTCACCAACACTGACACTAAGGAACCAGCAATGCATTATTGCTGATTTCCACTTAAAACCAAAGCCTGCACGGTTGGGTCTCAGAAGGCGGGAGAGGGACCATGTCGAACACGTGAATTCCCTTAGATCTGGGCGCTGTTCCGAAGATGACAAGGCGGTGACGTTCCTGTCCTCATTTTTCGACTGCTTGATTTCCGTTCAGAACCCTTATTGGATTTTTTAAATGTATTAATATATTCATTCATAAATGAAACCTGTCAACTCGGTCTGAGCCAGCACAACAGAAATTGTCCTGATGGCCAAGATAAAAATACCGTCAGTTATTACCTAGTTATTTCAGGTTAGCCGGGTTCTTTGCCTGAATCATCCGGATAATTTGTGCATACACTTCCAAATGTACTGTTTCCGGGGTTTAACAGCACAAATGATTTTGTCACCAGATTTCTGGAATAATCAAAATTGATATCTTGCTTTTTGCGCCCGTAGATAGATTTAATTTCCCAGAGGTTGTTTGTTGCCTGTCACCCTGTGTGGCGACATCCAGTTACAGCTGCTAGAGTGGGTCAAATTTATTTCATGCATTCTTTTTCTACTATAATAATCAAAGTGAAAAATTCCATGCAAATATAGGAGCCAGGTAAAAAGAGAAAACTTTTGCACTAAAACTCCAAAGACTAATACAGTTTAATTTTAAAATTAATGTTAAAAGTGTTTTCTTATCACATTCCTGATTCCTTTGCTGGGACATTCCCTTCTCCCCCTCCCCCTGCCCCATCACATGCCCAACGTGACCTACCCATTGGACGTCTGGTTACACCTCGTTCTTGAAGTTCCAGCTAATGTGTCCTCCCTGACCACCGCCCACTCATACTCCTATTGAGTTGCGCTTTTCCGTAGGAAACACGCACTGGTCTTGCCACTGTCATCAACTCGCTGAAGGATACAGCAAGTCCCTCCCCTTCTCTTTTCTCTAGTAATAAATATCAATTTTTTATCTTATCCTGAGAAACTTTAGAAGCCACTTCTCTGAGCAGTGGGATTCATGATTGACGCACAACATTCTGTGACTGGCTAGTCAACAAAAGCCATCATTTCATATTTTGGTTAAAAAAGACCTTCTTCTAAAGCAAAATATCAGGTACACCCCTAAAACTGGGGGGGGGGAAGCAGATTAGACCGGAACAGCCTAAATGAAAACCAGGACACGGGAGCTGTATCCTTTCCGAGTGGGCCAATGAGTGTGGCCCTTCTAAAGACGCTAGAGTCCTTTTGAAAGACGGTTTAAAATTGCTCCAATAAACTGATGTTTACCTGGGAAATGCACTCTCCTTCTCATGTAGCATATTTGTATTTTTGATAAAATCCTTCTAGGGAGTGAATGTTAAAACACAGAGAATTGACAAAGATACTAGGAGTTGTTCTTGGAGATGAGAGAGCAAAAGGGATGAGCCATAAACAAAGCCAAAAGGACACCCCAGAAAAGAGCAGGATTAAAGGGAACTGTGGTGTGACTGTACCAAAGATAATGTTAAAAAGGAGGACAACCATGCAAGGACGCTCAGTGATTATTTCTACCTGGAGTGAAATGAGCAGTGGATTTAAACTCACAGGGTTGGGACAGAATTTGTCAGAGAATGTCTGGGTCACAGTACCTGAGGCAGCTGTTTCACTCAGAAAGCTATACCCTCAGGTCTTTCCCCCTTTCAGCTAAATCCTGGTCACAGTGATACTGTATTCACCTAAAAGATAACAGCTAACCAAGAACTGGACTATTCTTTATAAGGGATGCTTTGGGATTGAAGAAGAAGCCAACTGGTTTATGGAGGTTCCTTCTGGTGTTATTATAGGATTCAATGTGCTTCTGATATTGTTAAAGTATTGATAAAATATCTGCCAGCACTTGGAATGCAATTGCAGGATCAACTGACCCTTACTGGCATGTAGGATTTCTAAAGCAAAAGGCATTTATCAATACACCTCCCTTTCCTTAATCATGACTGCCGAGGGTCTTTCAGTGTTATACAACTCAAGAAATAGGCCAAGTTTAGGAAAAGTCCAGTAAGAGCCACCAGAACAGTGGGTGTAGGAACTTCACTCCTGTTTCTGACTCAGCAACGTTGTCCTCAGTCGGGGAATACAAGCCACGGGTAGCAGTAAGTCCATATATCCACATATAGGACCACAGGGAAGGCCTCGCTCCCATTTGCAAATGCTGCTTTAACATTCCTATTCACTTTTCATTCTAAAATTACTTGAATAGAGTATTTCTGGTTAGATAAATTCTTGGGTAAGTGGTAAAAAAAAAAACCCTCAGGTTAAGGTACCTATAAAAGCAAATAATTGAGATTCTTTGCTCAAATTCCTCCTATAATTTGCATGCATAAAAAATAAAAATCTTCCTGATTTGAACTGATTCACTTATTTATTGCATGATTAATATAATAATGATAATAATGGAGTATCAGGGTTGGGAAGGTTCTGAAAAGTAACTTAGCTTAGCGTCTTCTCATTTAATACCTGAATCCTTCACACAACATCACCAAACGTTGTCCAGTCTTTGCTAAAATGCTTGCCACCTTCCAACACACTTTCAATACGCCCATTCTTGCTTAAGCACAGATATTGCCCAGTGTTCATGAGCCTTTCCACAGTTCTAAGGCTCATTCAGAACAACTATTCAGAGATGATAATTATGCATTTTCGGGTCTTGTTTTCTTTAAGGTAAACATCCTCAAATTTCTAAAGCATTCATATGGCATGCTAATTTTCCAATGCATGTAGTTTTTAATCCCTATTTTTAATATAATGTGATATTCTTCAGATCTTCAACTTATTATACTAGCTATCTTTGTGTGGGGAGATTCCAGAGTTTGCCATATGTTCCGAGGAACTTAAATAAACTATTGAGTAGACGCTGAATGTGGGTGTTTCTGTTATGTAAAGGAGAGGAAGTAGCAGCCGTTTCTACTCTGGACACTTCTTGCTTTCCATCAGGATGTTAAAAACAGAAGTAGTATTATATTCTCTGATTCTCAGGTTTGGATTTCCTCACTGTGTGTTATGCAGGATTATTTTTTTAAGACTTGTGTGTGCACAAGTCAGGGCTCCTTGTTTTTTGAACCCATACCCCACTGTTCCCCAGCTGACGGCTGAAGCAGTACAGTCTTGGGAGAGATCTGGAGAGCTGGGCCAGCTGGTTTCTTCCAGGATAAATTGCTATGAAACACCTACCTGAGTTGCTTTACTAAGAACAGCCACAACGAAACAGCTTCATGAAACAGTCATGTGACATGTTATCTATAGACTCAATAAACAAATTTCTCAAAAAAATATGGTATAATGAAGGCAGGTTCTGTCCATTTGTAACCCCAGCTTGTCAAAGGTAATATTTTACTATTCAGGCATTTGTGAGCCAGTTCTTAAACAGTGGGTAGATTGAAATCAGTCCTGACGGGAGCATTCAGACCACAGAAAGTGGCAGGTGAGACCATCCAGAGCCTTTTTTCCTCCACGAGGGGAAAAGTTTACTCACTCACCACTGGTTGTTGACATATCTTTCAATAATTATAACCATCATCTGTCTGCACTAGAGAAGTCATTCTAAGGCCCAGAGATGTCTTTTGTCAGTAGTGAATTAATTTCTTTCCATGCACGAGGGTGTTACTATGTATACACTAACTTTGGGAAAACTGAGACCATAATAACTTGAGTTGTTTTCTGTAGATCTCAATTCTTTTACAGAACCCTGGCTGAGAAAAATGAATGAGCAGGACAAAGAGCGACTATAAGGCAGCAGTGTTTAACATACATGCACATTAGAATTATCCGGGGAAATTACAAAAAAATACAGATATTTAGGCCACATTTCAGAACAATAAAATCAGAATCTCTAGGGTTGAGGATGTCCATCAGAATTCCTGGGATATTTGAAAACTGCTGCCAAAAACACTTTGGAAGTGACAAATCTGGATATTTCCTGAAAAGATGTAGTAGGTGAGATGGATGTGGATTCAACACACGTTGAGTAAATACTTACAATGTAACAAACATTATTGAAATTGATTTCTGGCACAGTTTTTCTGTAGCAGATATGTCGCTATTCCGACGCTGTAGATGAGGAAAATAAGAGTCATGGTATTTAAGTGACTTGTGCAAGGAAACACAATAGATAACAGACGCTAGATGTGATATCAAAAGTCCCACTAGCCAGAGCTTAGCAAATCTAAGGTCACTTTGGCATTTATTATTTGTACTCTCTCGGTACCACTGAAACTTCTTCTAAGATTTTGGAAATTTGTCGTCAGTTTGGTCTTCTCAAGAGAGATGCCCAGGCCCCCTTAACTGTAGCATGTAACCTATTGACGTGCCTTCTCTCGATCACAGGTGCTACGTGAGATTCAGAACACACATAAGCCACACCTGGGAAAAGTCATCCTCTGGCAGGGTCCTAGCGGGAGCCCTCAGTCCTCCAGGCACCGTGCCGGAGCTTGTCGTACCCCATCCCGTCGCCGTGAGTGCCACGGGTGTTCCCAGGGGAGAGCTCTGTGCTGTGTCAGCCATTGGCTCTCCTCGACATTCAGAACACTGACTTATACTCTCTAATAAACTGTTTTTTGCTTCAACTAGCAAAAATGAATCATGTTGTTTCCAATTAAGTAGCCTAAATAAAACATCAAGCTTCATAGTAATTCCTAAATAGCATATTTTTTTCCTTTCCATCAACAATTTCAGAGTAACTTCTTTCTCCTTTACCACCATAATTATTGTTGTTTAACCTAAAGTCATTGAAAAAAAAGAGAAAAAGCTGATTTTTTTTTATAGTAACTTGAGAATGTCCTGCAAGTTTCACTTTGGACTTTCTCCAATGCAGAGAGGTTGAGGGAAAGCAACACTTTGGCCCCAAATCCTTTTTTATCACAAGAAGTGGTAATCTTAAGAGATAAACCCTCTTTTTGTAAAACTCTGATATAATTTTTTCATCTGTATTTTAACCAGTCATCTTATGATTCTTTCAATTCTTCATACCACCTAGTCCACAAAGGTTTACCAAAAGCCAATTCTGTTACCGACCCAGTGACACGCGTGTGGGCAGGGGGAAGAGCCAAAACAGCCCCACCTCCCTTGCAAAGCGCTCAGTCCCACTAGAGCATTAAATGATAATCACTGCTCAAGCCACAATGCCGTGCGTCTGAAGCACATCAGGAAGTGCAACGGGCAATGAGAGAAATGAGAAGAAGTCCAGTTGCTAAGGAGAGTGAGAAGAAAGCTGGAGCTAGAACCCTGCGCGTATCAGATATGAATGACAGGGTAGAGTGATACAGATGAGAAGGACAGATGGTGAAGACAGCACTAGAGCGAGGGTGTGGACCTCTTCCGCAGTGACCTCTCACTTCCTTACCTGAACGGAGCCTCTGGCATGGAGAGCATGGCTGGAAAAGACCAAGCTGTGGTCTGGGTTTTGGCCATTTTATCACACATCTGGCTATATGAAAGATTTACCTGTTTGCTTCTTTAACCTATCAATATGCCTTGGGATTAAATCTCTTCTCTACAATGTCTTTGTATTTATTTCTCTGAGATGTCCCTAATCATAATGAACATCCTCATTATACTGGGCCAAAGCTCATGTATGCTTCATAAAGTTTACTAGGTATAATTAGCTATATAAAATACCATATAAATCATATTTATTATATAACTTATTGTACAATTTTATAATAGAAATGTTTGCTCAATAATCTAATTTTACAAATGAGGAGCTAAGGCCCTGGTGAGAACTGATGTCATGTTTCAAGGTCAGCATGAACAGCCACCTGAACTTACTTGCCGAGATAGCCGGCACGATCGTATGACAGAATCCAGAAGTCCCACACAGAAGCCCTCCCTTACCCACTATCAACATGCACCTTTTTCCTGTCTTCCTAGATTATTGCATGGTGCCCATTCACTAAATCTTTCAGCTCAGAAACCTGCAGTTTTCCAGGCACATATTTCCATCTCTGTCCACGGACAATCACAGTGATTTTCTCCCTTAAACATCTCTTGAATATGACCTCACCCATTCATCTCCACTATTTAGTGACTGTATTAGTCAGAGTTCTCCACAGAGAAATAGAGCCAGCAGGAGAGCGATAGGTAGGTAGGTAGGTAGGTAGGTAGATAGATGATAGATAAATTCATGAGGAATTGATTCATAAGATTATGGAGACTAACGAGTTCCAGGAGATGCCAGGTGCCCAAGCAGGAGCCCCAAGACACCAATGGCGTAAGCTCCAGTCTGAAGGCCACAGGCTCTAGACTCAGAAGAGCTGATTTTTCAGTTAGTGTCTGAGGCAGGGAGAAGCTGATGTCCCGGTTCAAGTCCAGCCAGGGGGGAGGACTTTTCTTTTACTCTGGGAAGGGTCAGAATTTTTGTTTTATTCAGGCCTTCAAATGATTAGATGATTTCCACCTACATTAGAGATGGCCAATCTCTTTTACTCACTCTACCAATTTAAACGTTCATCTCATTCAAAAACATCATCACAGAAACAGAGTGACGTTCGACCAAATATCTGGGCACCCAGTGGCCCAGTGAAGTTGACACATAAAAGTAATCACCACGGAGACTTATTTCAGAGCCTCATTATGTTTTGTTTTATTATTGCAGTTGTGATTTAATTGGTCTCCCTGACATTTCCTTTCTTCCAGTCCATCCACACATAGCCTGAGTAATCTTCCTACACCACAGATTTGATCACGCCCCTGTCTTGCTTAGCATCATTCAGTGGCTCCCGTGGCACTCATATGCAATAATAAGGAGGCAGTATGGCATAGAACATTCCATGGCTTGGTCCTCCCCTTACCCAGCCTCTGCTCATCCCCCTTCGCTTGGAGCCTGCTTCACTGCAGCTGGGCAATGCCTCTCACTTACTTGTTTGTTCCTTCTCTCAACTGTGCATTGATCACTGTCTTTGCATCAGATATGCTTAATTTAAGAGCAAAACAGGGTTTCCACCTTATGGGGTTGCAGCCTAGTAAGAAAGGCAGGCGAGGAAGCAAATGCTGGGGACACAGATGAGTTCCATGACAGCACCCAGGAATGGCACTCAGAATGGCACAGGCAGAGCACCTAAGACAGTCTGTCGGTTCAGAGACTCTCCCAGTGGAGAAGGCACATCCATGCCAAAATATGAAGGGTGAGCTTGATGGACGTGAGTGGTGGAGGTTATTCCAACATACACAACTTCTGTGGCTTTGAACAAGCCTCCTCCCCCTCTCTTAAGTCTTGGCTTCCCTGCCGGAAAGTAACCAGGGTAACAAGTGAGCCCATCTCACAGGCATCCTCCCAGATAAGGGCCATTGATTACACAAGATCGTGCATGCCTCACACACAGCGAGTGCTCGGTGTCAGCTGTCTTTGTTAGCAGTAGCAGCAGCAGCTGCTGCATGTCAGCTGCAGGAGTGGTGGAGCATCTATCTCTCTATCTCTCTACATCCCCACGTCTTCCAGTCCCACAGCACAGCAGGTTCCTTCACGCCTATGTGCCTTTCTTTGCACACATTAATTCTGCTTCCTTTCTCCTTCCTCCATCTGGAGAAATTCTTATTCATTCCTCATGACCCAGTTCCAGCACTGCCATCCGTAAAGCGTTTCTGTGATCTCCTGTCTTCTGACTCAGTTAGAGAACATTCACATGGCTCTCAGAGTGCACTTCGAATGCCTTTCTCATGCAGTGTTCCACACAACTCTGTGAAATTCTTGAGGATCAAGATGACATTTAATCTTTGAATCTTCAGAACAGAGCCTAGCCCAGCCCATACTATGTGTTTAGTAGATAGTCGTTGGATTAATTAGCATTTTATTCACTCTAAAGAGTTGCTATTGATAGTGCATTTTTAGAGGAAATATATACAAACACACACAGTTACATGCATATATGAATATGTATACCCAAATACACACACACACACACATATACACACATATTGGATAAAGAATATTTATTAGTCATCTAATATATGCAACACATGAAACCAAACTGATACATTTTCTGATAAAATGTAAAAGTCTAAAAGTATTTATTACAAAGAGTCTCATTAAAGAAACATATAATGAATGTATTGTGGGGAAAAATAAAAATTGATCCCAAAAGAAAAAAACTGCAGTATCAGAAAAAAATGGGAGTGCAATAAAAAAAAAAAACTAGCAAAAATATGAGTAAATGTAAACAAATATCAACTTTACAAGATTAAAATAATAACAATAATAACAATTACTAATTTGTGGATAAAATACCACAATGGAATTAAAATATGGGCAATAATAATATTTAAGACAGGCTAATCAATACTATATTGAATAAATTATCTGAAAAAATTTATTAGGTTAAAAGTCAATACTATAAAGCGAAAAACATATAGTAGCAAATTTAAAAACATAATTTGAAGTAATTCATTGGTCAAAGAAGAAATAGTGGAAACGTTTTAATAAGAAGAATGGTAAGGACAATACTACATATCAAACCCGTGAGATTCACTAAAGAGTTTTATAGCGGGAAATTTATAATTATGAATGCTTTCCCTATAAAAAAGAAGGGCTGAATATTGATAACCTAAGACTCCAATTCAATAAGTTTGAGTAAGAACAACAGACTGAAGGCAAATAAAGTTTAAAAATAGTACAAAAATAAAGTTATGCAACAACAAAGGTACCATAATTGAAGATTCGTGTAGCCCGTACTTCATCAACTTCACTCTAAACACATAAGAAGCAGAATTCCCTATAGAAATTTTCATGCCTTTACTAGTGCTATTGCTCAGCTTGAGGGACAATTTATATCTATATCTATATCTGAATCTATATTCTGTTTAGATGACTTGATCCTATATGTAGAAAATTCTGAAGACTCCCCCCAAAACTTTTAGAATTAATAAATGAATTCAGTAAAGTAGCAAGACACAAAATCAACATACAGAAATCAGTTGCTTTTTTCTTACACCAACAACAATCTACCTGAAAAAGAAACAGAGAAAGAAAGCACCCTACACAATATCATCAAAAAGAATAAAACTCTCAGGAATAAATTTAACCAAGGAAGTGAAAGATCTGCATACTGAAAACTATAAAACATCGAAGAATGAATTGAAGAAGATACAAATAAATGGAAAGATATATCATGTTTGTAGATTTGAAAAATTAGCATTGTTAAAATGCCCCATACTACCCAAAGTGGTACACAGATTCAGTGCAATTTCTGTCAAAATTTGAATATTTTTCACAGAAATAGAAAAAAAAATTCTAAAATTTATATAGAACTGCAAAGGCCGCAAATAGCCAAAGAAATCTTTATAAAACACAAACACACAGATCAGTGGAATAGACCAGAAAGCCCAGAAATAAAACAGAGAATATACAGTCAAATAATTTCTGACAAGGCCAATAAGAAGACGCAATGATAAAAGGATAGTCTCTTCAATAAACATACTGGGAAAACTGGATGTGCACATGCAAAAGAATGAAACTGGACCCTTGTCAGATACCATATACAAAAATTCAACTCAAAATGAAATAATGAACTAAATGCAGGACTTGAAATCATAAAACTCCTAGAGGAAAACCTCCTTGATATTATCCTTTTGGATATCATCAAAAGTTCAAGCAGCAAAAAAAATAAATAAATAAACAAGTGGACACATCAAACTAAAAAGCTTCTTCACCGCAAAAGAAAAAAAAAACACTAAATGAAAATTTATCCTATGAATTGAGAGAAAATATTTGTAAGCCATATATCTGATAAGGACATAATATACAAAATATAAAAGGAACACACACAACTCAATAAGAAAGAAGAAAATGATCCAATTTTTAAAATGAGCAAAGATCCTGAATATTTTTCTAAAGAAAACATAAAAATGACCAATAGATTTCTTTAAAAAGTTCTCAACATAACTAATCATCAGGGAAATGCAAACCAAAACCACAATGAGATATCACCACACCTATTAGGATGGCTATTATAAAAAATATGAAAGATAACAGGCACTGGCAAGGATGCAGAATAGTATACACTGTCTGTGGGAATGTAAATTGGTGCAGCCCTTATGGAAAACAGCATGGAGTTTCCTCAAAAATTAAAGATAAAATTACCATATGACCCAGTAATCCTTCTTCTGGGTATATTCCCAAAGGAAATGAAATCATGAAAGGATCTGCACCCCACATTCACTATAGCACTATTCACAATAGCCAAGATATGGAAACAACCTAAGTATCCATCAACAGATGAATAAATTTAAAAAGGTATATATGGATGTGTGTATATATGTACACAATGTAATATTATTCAGCCTCAAAATTTTAGATCCTGGCATTACTATAACATGGTTGAAACTGGAGGGCATTATGTGAAGTGAAAATGAGCCAGGCACAGAAAGGAGTTTAATCCAGCAACCGTCCTAAATGTGCTGAAGTTGGAAGGGACGGTAGACATCCTGTGTGGCTTCAAGTTCACGATTGGAATTAATAATAAAAATAACCATGGGATTGTGATGAAAAGTGAGAAGGTAGAGAAAGGAATAACTAAATCTATATGTATGAGCTTTAAGACCCTAGAATAATTACTTAATCTGAGCCTCTGTTTCCTCCTCTTAATAAAAGGAAAATGATTACTTATTTTGAAGGCTTGTTGGAAGATTTGCATAAAATTAAATGTACAGTGTTTGGCACAGATATTGGCACAGAGCAATGTCTAACATATCCTCCCTGAATCTTCTTAAGAACTTCAGAAATTTAGTTTCTGCCTGTCCAATAATGGAATCAACTCTTTGAAAGCTAATAAGATCCCTGTTAATAAATAGGCTCAAAATGCCTTTATGTCTGGGCCATTCTTGGAGGAATTTATAGCCTTATAAAAAAATTCCTTTAAATACCAATATTTTACAGCGAGATCATTTGGGGGAAATATTCACATAAGAAAGATCTGTACTCTTCTTGTCTCTTGAAATTCACTTTCTCCATAGGGACCCTTTGCTGGTTAATGCTGTCAACAAATACAAGCAAAGTAACCTTAGCAAAACGCTGCCCGTTCCACACTCTACCCCCAGAGCGTCAAGGCCTTGGTGCTGTTGACATTCGGGGCTGGGTAATTCGGGTAATTCTTTGTTGGAGGGGCTGTTCTGTGCCCTGTAAGATGTTCAGCAGCACCCATGGCCTCAAGCCCTAGATTATCACAGCCCTTTTCTCCAGATGTGACCAGAAAAAACTGCTCTCAAACATCACCACTGTCCCTGCTTCCCCAGTTGAAAACTACTGATCTAGACTAGTAGAAACTCATTATCTTTTCCCTTAGCTCCCGTCCAACCACAGGTTGGGATATTGATTGAGATTTTACTGAATGTTTGAAAACAAAAATAATAGTCAAAAAGAGAATCATGAAATTAAGTTAATACATTTTAAAATGTCTATAGATCGTTCTACTTCATCTTGAATTCCCCTACAAGTTGAGAAAAGGAGACTTCGTTTACCTTGCCAGTCTGCTTGTTGGAGTAGAAGCTGTCTGCTCTTCATGCAGAGATCCTCAAAGACCTTGTGACCACTTCCCAAATACATGACCGAGAACCAGAATGAGACAGTGTTTTCCATTCCACTTATGGCCACTCTCAAATTTCCATCTCTTGGTGAATTGACTAATTCCTGACGATCAATACCAGGAACTTCTACCCACTCCATAGAAATTCTTCTTCATTCATCTTTTTCTCCATGACTTAGGTGGAACAAATACTTGCAGACAGACGGGGACAGGCACTTTCCTTCAAGAAACACACATGGAAGCCAGACAATGACAGGGGAAGGAGAAGGGTTCTCTCTCTAGAGTCCCTGGAACTCCATGCTGGCACACTGGCAAAAAAGTAAAATAACATAAAAAATTAAATTAAATTAAAATTTTAAAAAAATTGCAAAGAGAACATATAAAGATATTCCAAACTAGACAGAGCACTCCTGCTATACAAACAAAGCAAATGCATCCCTTTTAAATATCTTCTGCTTAATAGAAAGCTTTCATTAACTGCCTAGGAAAAAAGTCTTATCATTACTATCTATGCTACCAATATGGCCTCATGCTTAAATTATTACTAAATTTCTTGAATCCTATTAATACTATGAAAGTTCGTGAATATGGCCCTGTCCCAATATTGATTGTTTTGAAGTCTCTGGTCTCATAAGGCCCTTCATTATTTCTGTTCACCACACATGGGAGATGTTACGCTAATAAGCAGAGACCGACTGACTTCCTTCAGAAAATGCAAATTCTGGTTTTTCTGCTCCATTTTTTTTTCCCAAATAAAGTTAACCATTTTAGACACACTGTTGTACTGTATCGAAGATTGTATTCTTCCGTTTGGTTTCTTAGTTTATGTCGGAAATGGTCATTCTTCAATGAAACACCAATAGGAAAGTATATTTACCTTTTCTTTCCTTTTTAAAATGTAATATATTTCATGTTCAAAACAGCAAACATGCTGAAGCCATTAGAAGCTAAATTAGCCAAATGCTTTTCAAATAAACTGCTGAGAAAAGACTTTGATCTTGTTAGCTGACCACACAATGACAGCAAAGGAGCACAGCCTCTCCTGATTGCTTGGAGGAAGCATGTGCCCAAGTGTCACTGCTCAGTTGCCTGGGAGCCAGACTGGGAGCGGAAGACAATTAGGAAACTCTGTAAAGAATACTCAGGCTGTTCTATAAACCTAGCATTTAAGGAGACAGAAAAAGTAGCCCTTCTACCATTGTGGATGGCTCCTTTAGTGGAGTTTGTGGAATCAGACAAATTCTATTCATTTTTGCCAAATCATTTCATTTAAAAAAAAAAGAAAGTATTTTAGAAAAGCAATGTGAGCAATATCAGCACATAGATGGAGCAAACGGCCCGGGGAGGAAAGGCTACAGCACCCATCCTTCCTTGTATTCCCTCTTCCCCACCCTCCTACAAGGTCCTCACGCTGGCCCCTGGCTCCCCAGTGCCCCCCTGTCCGTCTTCCTGAAACCCCGCCCCCCCCACCCCGGCCGGCCAGGCCCCAGACACGGACATCCAAGTCCTTTTATCTTCCTACTTCGCATCTCTAGCAGAGAGTAGTGGACGTGCTTATCAGCCTCTCAAATTCCTCTTGGCATGTCTGAGACTACCCCAACAAATCCAATCCAGTCCAAAGTTACTGACAATGCCAGATTAATGTGTAGGAGAAATTCACGTGAGAATTGCAACCCTGTGGAAGAACACCATGCGGTGTAAACCCCCGTCTGCCCCCAGGTGACATGTAGACAGAGACAGTCCCCAAAGTCCACAAGCAAAGCTTCAGGCAGGCCTGGGAGGCAGCTGCGAACCCACCCGGCTACCATGGCAGCGGCGATGCTGAGGTTTGTCGTCTGCCTGCGATGTCATGTCGTGACATGCTCGCCAACACCCCATGGAGTCGGGACAATACCCCTCGTGACGGGCCACGCTTCCCCTGGGCATGGCACCGCACTGAGCCTATTTGGTGACTTGTCTTTTATCAACGCCTGTAACGCTGCGCTGGGGGAGAGTGACAGCAACGCCACGGCCCGCCGTCTGCCGCCTTATCACAGCTCTTGGTGACTCTCTAATGAATATTCCTGTGTGCGTGTTTCTGACTGATAATCAGACTCAGAACAAGCCCTAATTGGGTTTTCCAGTGCATAGAGAAGTGCCTATATTAGCTTGGCAGATGTCCCACTAATGTTAAATTAAAAGTACAAACATAGCAAGCTTAAAAAAAAAAAAATCTACTTTGATTGGGCCTTAAATGTATACAGAGAACACAATTTAATGAATGTTCACATCTTCAGGCGGTGTTTAAACATGGCCTGTCCAAAAAAAGCAAAATTCAGCAATATGCACAGCACGTGGGCCTACTATTTGACTACTAGAAATATATTAGCTGGGACCCTTTAACTTCTACATAGGGAGCTGGGAAGATGAAAGGTAATCAGAAGTTTAAGGGGAAAAAATCACTAGTTACATTAAACTGAAATATTGCCCAGCTATATTTGTTACTACTCTTTAATCATTAATGTTATCCATCAACTTCTCACTCCCAGTAGCAGCCTTCTTCACCCTCCTCTGCAAGATTTTTTATCTTTTTGTAGAGAAAGCTGTTTAAGGAACCTTGAATATTAAGGAAGAAAATATAAAAATTATCATCTCTCCTTGCCCTTTATTGTAGTTTTTACATGAATTCATGGCAAGACTCCTAATGCTATAAAACAGCATTTTGTTTGTCTGCACGCTGGTCTCCAGTGGCAGAAAAGCAGGAAATATTTTCAATTGTCATCGTATCCACACATGGCAAGCACACTTTCTGGCCAGCACCTCCAAAAAACGTTCACCAAAAATGGAATTAACCATTAAATTAAAACACGGGTAAATTCATTTTCACAGTTATGCTATTAAATTTTTTAAAGTCTGATAAACTGATGTGCCTATTTTTAATTAATGTCATAAATCCTTAAGCCTAAAAGGCGGGTCTGTGCATGTAGACACATCCCCTATGCCTGCAAAGACCAAGATTTTAACCTCATTCTGCGCATTCCAACCGAGGTCTGTCCCAGCAAGCCTTAGAAAGAGGGTGGTCAGTATGACAAACTCGCACACTTCTGCCGTTTCCTCAAGAGGGGTGTGGAGACTTCATTTACTGCAGGACATTTCAGCAGCTCTCTGAACCTGCCGTCAAAAAGAATCTTCATCTCCCTGTCCTAGTCTGTTTCGTGTTGCTATCACAGAACGTCACAGGCAGAGCAGCTCGCAAAGGACGGAAACGTGTTCCTCATCATTCTGTAGTTTGGGAAGCACAACAAGGTGTCAGCCTCTGGCCAGGGCCTCCTGCAATGTCATCCCAGGGTGGGACAGCAAGAGAACACGGGACGGATGGAGGGAGGGGAGTGGCTGAGCTCACGCTTCAGAAAGAGCCTGCTCCTGAGATAAGGCCTTTAGTGAGGCAGAGCCCTGAAGGCATCCTCACCTCCTCAAGGTCCCATCTCTCAACACTGTTGCATTGGGGTTAAGTTGCCAACACATGGACTTTGGGGTGCACATTCAAGCCACAGCACTCATCCATCCATCATTACCCCAAACACTTGACAAGGAAATATCCCTGGGCAGGCATCTGAGGCTCTCTGGTCCCATCCCACCTTCCCAGTCACCCTCTAATTTCATTCTTCGACATGCACAAGACTTGAGCCAAACCGGGGGCTTTGCGTTGCTGGAGCTGATGCCCCAGCTGATGCCAGGTCTGCTCTGCGAAGCCTCTGGCCACAGCTTCCGCCCCGCCCGCCAGTCTGCACGGCCCGGGAGTGCTTCCTGGAAACAGCCTGAGCACACTCTCTCCTGCTCCTGAGCACTTCTTGGTGTTGTGGCAGTCAACCACTGTTACGGTGCTTTTCATTGGGAACGCTGTGCTTTTTGTTTGGGAATTTCTCTTCATCTCTGCCAATAAATTATAAAATCTTTCCTGAAGAAATTAGCATCTGGATTGGTAGATGAGTAAAGAAATCCGCCTGGCCAGCGTGGTGAGCCTCATCCACACCATGGAGGGCAGGAACAGAACAAAAAGTCGGGGGAAGAGCAGATTCCGTCTCTGAGCCGGGACGCCCACGCCCTCCTGCCCTGGGACACAGGTGCTCCTGGTCCTCAGGACTGTGGGTCTGGGCCGGAACTGAGCCACTGGCTGCCCTGGGCCTCCAGCTTGCCTGGGGCGGATCTCAGGACTGACTGCTCGGCCTCCCTAAGCGCACCCGTCAGTCTCTTATAATAAAGCTCGTTCTGTGTAGCTCTCTGTACCTGCGTGTCTCACTGGTTTGGCTTCTCTGGAGACCCCGACCGACCCTGGCCCCTCTTGACGCCGTGTTGTCTAGTGTGGGCAACGCACATCACACCTCCGTCTGAGGGTTCTCGAACTGTGAGTAGACATCATATATCCGTTATAAAGCCTTATGCATGATAAATGTAAATTTAAATAATTTTCATTATTGCTGTCAACAGAAACAGAGCAAGGCCTTGTCTTTATTTCAACTAGTTTAAAAATGCTTTAAAAGGGTCTGTATACCTTCCCAGCCTTTTAATAACTCTCTGTTTTATTGACCAGCAAAAATTTTAGCATCTAGTAGTAGAAATATTAAAATTAGTTAACACCTCTTTTCTATTACAGAGAATAGATGTCTTCGTCCAGGGAACTCACAAAATATCTCAATAGGAGGGCCAAATCATGTTCCAAATCAACCCCATTTTGATAGTGGTTAGTTATTAGGAGCTCATAGACCGCTCTAATTAATCACCGTCTCAAGAGTGACTCAACAATACACCCATGTGTGGGGTACGGATTAAAAGACTAAACCACTTTCTCATGATGTCTTTGTACTTAGAAGATGCACTTTAAGTCACTTCACCAATGTCCTCTGTACCGAGGTCTAATCATTCATTCCCACGGTGAATTTGGAACACAGATCACATCCCGCAAGGTGCTGCGTTCCTGAACACGTCCAGCTTTTTCCGGAAATCACAGGTCCGGTCCCAGCCGCAGCACCGGCGCTGGTGTGGGTTCCCGGAGTGAATCAGTCTGGAAGCTGCTCGGTGGCCACGTCTCCCCCAGCTGAGAGCATTTTCTTATCAGCTTCTCCCACCCACGTCTAATTCAGACTGATCCATTTCAGAAGATAAACCTCGCATAGATCAACTCTGTGAATGAGACTCTGAGATGAAAGCTTGCTCAAATTTGCCAACACCACATGCAAAGAAAGAAAACCTGCAGAAAAGTTAGCTCAGAGAGGAACATAAGCCTCTAGAATGGCAGATTAAAAATAACATATTGTCAGCAAAACAAGGAGGAGTGCGGAGTTCATTTTCTGCCTGACGGACAGATTATACAGTGCTCCATCTCCGGCGAGAAGCTGAGTGCCGAGGACGCAAATCTATTCGGAGCTCGGCCAGCGCCAGGAATCTCAGCTTTTCTCCCTCCCGTAACTATGCAGTCTGTACCCACCCGTGGCCAAGCGTTGCCCGACGCTGCCATTGGTGGTCGTGGAAGACGGCATGTTCCAGACTCGTCACATCCAGGTACCTGTGGAAGGATTATAGTGCTCTTAAAGAGGGGGCTGGCTGTCCCAGGACAGAGAGAATGAATACAGCAGGTGTAGCCATGTCTTCCTGCAAACCATGTGCAGACACGCACCGAATTGTGAACTAAGGGTATCGCTTAATGAATTTGTATAAAGCCCACTTAACTTCTGAGAAAATAACTTAGCTACTTGAATTTCAAGAGTCCTTCAAGTACTCTTTTTTAATATCTATGTGACTGAGGAATGGTAGCTGTCCATCGTTTGCTTTTTAAACACAACTGACCAAACTCGCGTGATTGCACCAATGTAAACGCTACGGCTGACAGCAGCCCCTGTCCCGGGCCACAGCCCGAGACAGCCCTGCCGGGTTCCCCTCCACATCTCCCTGCTCACCAGACTCGCCACGCACCTGCGTCGGGTCTTCATCGCTGTGGCTGCCATACGCTGAGGGACGTCTGTGTTCCAGGCACCACACCAGGACATTCCTCGTGCCACGGCATTTCCCCCTCACAGAAAACCTAAGTACGGCGCAGTCTGGCTCACCTGGCTCACGTCAAGTGATGACTCGACTGTCCCGGGGCACAGAGTGAAGGGCAGGTGGAACCTCCCGTGCATTTATTCTGTGAACCTGTGACCCTCGAGTGTTCACCCTCTGCTCTCCCCCAGCCTGGCCCGACGGCCCGCCTTCACTGGGGGAGGGTCTCTTTCCTACCAGCCTGGTTCCCTCCACTTTCCCCCAAAGCAGCGTCCTCTTCTGATCCCCCTGGTAAGAGGTGAGGTAAATGATTGCAGGTGAGAGAAACACTCTGTCCGCTTCCTCCTGGAAGGGTCAACACAGGACTCCCCTCACCTCATCACGGCGGGGAGAGAGCCGGTCAGCAGTGCTTCTGCTGTTTGCTGGTTTAGAGAGAGTTTGCCAGCGATGTTAGCAAATGAGAAATTTTCTGACCTCTGTACCTTTCAAGAGTTAGGAGTTTACCTTCATTCAAAGCTCATCGGTCAGGGCTGTATGCACTCAGCCACGTGCTTTTGCATTTATTACTCACTGGATCCCGACCACCACCCTAAGAACAAAGTGTCTTTCCTATCTTATATATGAGGCAACTAACTACATCTTAGAAGAGCAAATTGTTAAGCTGATGAGATCCGAATGTGTGTCTGGGGTTTTGGGTGGAGCCAAAGGATGATATATGTCTGAATATGCAAACCAGATAGAAGGCACTTAAAAATGCCTATGGGCATTTTTAAAAAGCATGTTGTTATCAAAGACTTCTTCATATAAAAACCTTTATTCCCCAGTCCATAGAGATTCTAGGTTGGTTGCTCACAAATACCCAGCAATTCCACAATTTCTCAATCTTATCTCAGGTTACATTCTTTTAAAGCTTCTCAATTTATGATGCACCTTCTCATAGAAAAGCACAAAACATTGAGACCCAAAATGCTACCGTTTCCTTATTCTCACTTCCAAGAAAGACCAGAAGAGTAGCAACTAACTAGGAGTGAAGGTCATGGAGGGACATCCGCACAGTCCCATCCCAGGGCCTGGGCGTGGGCAGGAGGGCAGAGGAAGGACAGGAGGCTGAGGAAATGGATCTTGCCTCCCTGGGTGTGCGCTCTGGAGCAGGCACTGGGTTCCAGCTGACTGCCCGGGGACAGCAACTAGCAGGCAGGTGTGCATTAAGAATGAGGCAAGTCCCATGGCGTTGTGACCAAAGCAAGCACGCCTGACTTCACAAGTTTCAACCTCTCCAACGTGAACTTGGGAACACTCAGAGGTGCAGCCTCCTGCCCTGGCAGCTAGCCGTCTCTCGCTACCGATCCTTGGGACGGGGCCTGCAAATGTTCCCTCCTACAGAAACACCAATGCTCCTGCTGTTTAACTTTGCCAGTCCCCAAGTTTCATTGAAATGAAACGTCACCTGTTCCCTCTGGGAGGTCTCTAGTAAGTGTCTGGTGCTGATTTCCCTGCCCCAAAGCCCTACCTTTGTGCCTGGTGTCACCTACAACCCAGAGACCCCTCCCGACTTACATAGTTATAAGTGAATTTTTTCCCTGTTCACCTTCGAATCACTATGTTTAAAGCCCATGAGAGCTTCCATGCAGTAAGAGTTCATATTTCAAAAAATTATTTTTCATATAGAATTCTGGAAAGTGTTATCCTGCTATTCCGAAGGAGAGTACCAGTAACTAGAACACAGATTCGTTCATCCCCGTGTTTTGGAAACTGTCTAGTTGCAGGCTCTGACAGGCAGCACGGAAGGGAATTTCCACTCTGGATGTGTGTCCCTGTGCCACGTTGGCTGTTCTCATCTGCCCTGGCACCCCGGGTTGCCCCAGCAGGTGCCCGCGCTCCTTCTCAGGGTGGTCTCCAGCATCCGGACGATGCCATTCCAGTTCCAAGTCTTAGAAAACAAAGCTTTCGAGTTAAAATCCACCCACTGAATACAAGGAAATCCTCACCCTTTCCTTGCCCCCTCCAAGAAAAATAAAAAGTGGCAATTTTTATATGCTTTCATCAATTTTTTCAAGTGTCATTTTCCCAAGGAAATCTCATGTTCCGCTGGGTTACCGGGTTCCCAAAGCTCGGTTTCGATCTATACCGAGACCGAAGTGGAAAGTGCTTCAAAGCGAGACGAAATGAACTGAACTCCAGCGTAACCCGACGCGTCTCTGCAGTGGTAAATTCGAGGTGCCGACATCTCAAAGTCACACGCTCTCTCGGTACAGCCTCAGTCAGCATCTGCTGCCTCCCTGTTTTTCTTTTCCTCCCCCCCCCCTTTGAAGACAGAACTACTTGATTAAAGATAAAATACACCTTATTGGGGAATAGTTTGCTTAATATGTTCTGATACGTATTTCAAGGTTATGCTACCATCTGGCACTTAAATTAGTAACTTCTGAAACATTACAGCCCGTGAGTTGGATCCCAGAGGAAAAGACAGCGAAG
This sequence comes from Mirza zaza, assembly GCA_008750895.1. NCBI lineage: Eukaryota > Metazoa > Chordata > Mammalia > Primates > Cheirogaleidae > Mirza > Mirza zaza. Next base: position 37,680 of record VSMD01067368.1, read on the forward strand.
GGAATCAGGATCACTAGGAATGAGGGAACAAATCTATGCTCAACTGACTTTCACCTGCGTCAAAGAACTTAGGACCTCGGAGCCAGACAGGACCTTGGAAACCATTCAGTGCAGGTGACATGATCTTAGCCCTGAGCATCTCTATTGTTCTCTGACGCCCAGGGCCCCCCAGGGCATGGCGATGTTTATGTATGAAGCAAACTGAGCTTAGCAAGCAATCATTTCTTTAGGTTTACAACTTTTAGAAATATATGTAGAGCTGCCAACTAGTTTCCTCTTAGGCACAGGTGGGTATGACGATGAAGCCCGGAGACCTGGCTCAGGAAGGGGACTCAGTAGTGCTCAGCTACTGCTCCTCCTGCCCCGCCCAGTGCGCTGCACCATGCACCTGCACGTGGGCACACCATGCACCTGCACGTGGGCGCACCATGCACCTGCCCGTGGGCGCACAATGCACCTGCATCTAGGCGCACCACGCATTTCTACGTGGGCGCACCATGCACCTGCACGTGGGTGCACCATGCACCTGCACGTGGGTGCACCATGCTGGGCGCCCACCTGTAGTGAGTCGCTTCACCTCCCTCGGCCTTAAATTCCTTATTTTTAAAATGACGACTCAGGAGAATACCATTAGATCTGTGTACAAAGTGCTTGGTATATAGCAGACACCGGACAGATACAGTCCTTCTCACACTGGGCTAAGAGAATTCTAAGCAAAAGCAAACAGAACAGTGCAGTTTACTCCTCTGCAATCTTATTCCACTTGGAATATCTCTTAGGCCTCTTCAAATTCTGAAAACAGCATGAGGACGATCTGTATTTCACCTACGAGCCTCTAGACTGGAAGGTTGGGGACAAGTCTGGTCTAACCCTATTTGCTGGATGAGGAATATGAAAGTCAAAGAAGGTGAGTGTACCTCCTAACCTGCGCACCTCCAGGCTGCAGTAAACAGGAGGGGAACCAAACCGAGGGGGGCTGGCTTGGGGTCGATGGCCCCACCAGTAGCAATACAATAGCGAATATTCATTTTACCTTCAAATTAGGAATCATGCACCCCTGATGTTGTTGTAAAAAACAGTGAGCACTGTAAGGAAATGTATTAAGTACGTTTAGCATTTAGTGTGGAATTTGGCACCATGTATTTTAAAACATAAATCACACATGGCCCCTGGAAATATTAAGCACTCAAGGGGGATTATTTTAATATTATATTTCTCCTTTTTCATCAGCCTCCCCCCTGCAGCCAGCTGTGGTCAAAGGGTGGTTTACTCCAGTTAGACCCCAGCTCCCCCAAGCCCTTCTGGCAGATTCCATTCCAGCCACAGGCCTGGAAACAGGGATGCAGCTGGACTTGCAGAGACTCCACAAACACAGGCTTTTTCTCTGGCCTCCTGACTCATGGGCTCAGAGCTGCTTTCATTTCCTGTGGCATTTACATAAAATATTGAAAATTCAATACGCATTTTGTTGTTTGGGTTTTTGAGGGTTTTTTTTTTTTCTGGTGTGTAATTTACTTTTTCGAGTTAGAGTTCCCCATTTATTGTGAGATTAATGGTCGTGTTGACGCTTGTGAGTAATCAGAATTTACTAGACATAAGCACAGAGCTTTACAAGCCCGAAGGAGTTTCTTTGCTTCTGTTTACTGTTTCCTGAGACATCAACACCACCAGATTGCGGAGAGCCAATTACCACCCTTGCAAGGCCAAGCTATTCATCCGTGGCAGCTTAATTCCTGGGGTGAATGTGTAATTGAGGACTTCTATCTTATAAGATCACAAGCATTTTAAGGCACCTCATCTAGCATCAGAGACAGAGGAACTCAAGAAAATCTGAATGAATGAATAAATGAATGAGATTTACAAAATAGTGTATTTTCATTCTTTCTTTACTAGCTCATTCCAAAAAAAAAAAAAAAACTGATTTGAAGCAATACATTCCTTGTCTTAAAACAAAAAAAAAGAAAGAAAAGACAATTGGCAAAAGCCACTGAGCTACTTACATTGAAGGGGTCTGTAAGTATGGAATGTGCCAGACTGCTGCCCACAGCGTGTAGAAATGCCCTTTCAGTCTCTGCCGGGGCAGGGCTGGGGGCGGCAGGCTGCAGGACCCCCCGGGAAGTAGCGTCAGAGCCACAGGAGCTGGAGAAGGGCGAGACCTGACTCCGGGTTGGGGTGATTCCCGTGGGGAGCACCTCCCCAACCACATCCCCGCAAGGAGCTGGTAAGGACTTTTCTGACAGGTGTAAATCTGCCCTAATGAGAACTATACTCTTCAGAGTCCAAAAGAACCGCTCTGCTCCAATCCGGCCAATGGATATTCCTCCTAAGAAGGAGAAATGCTAAAAATCCAGTATGTTTTCTGCGAATGTTAAGAAAGAACTAGAACATTGTCTCTCACAATTATGTAGCTTACTTTGGGAGAAATGGTGGCGGTTAAAGAAATCAAATTGTAGGTTCAACTGTCACTGGGTGATCACAACCCGATAGAAGAATAGAACTTACAAAGTGGGCACTCCATTAAAAAAAAACTGCATTTCTAAAGCATGTGACAACTTTTATGGAAGAAGTAAGGGTATAAGAAATTATTATTTGTCTTACTGGGAGGCAATGCCTATCTCTTTAACCTCTGCTGCTGTTTGATTTTAATTGAGCAGAGGGAATAAGTTACCTTAATCATTAGTTTCCCCAAAACAAGGACATATTTGCCTTTAATTAATTAAAAACAACCTTTATGTAATGTGCTTTACACTGAGCTTTACAGAAATTGGACCGATATTTTGGGGGCAAATGATATTTTCTGATCTGGTAGCCTGGAACCAAGGCACAGAGAGGTCATCGCTAGCTCAGCACCTCATGACTCGGAGGCAACATGGTGTTGTTCAGTGAGTTCGGATTCTAGAGTCTTAGGAAACTAGTTTGTGAGTCCAATTCTCCCCTTAGCTAGCTGCATAACCTGACACAAGTTAACCAGAGTCTCTGAGATTCAGTTTCATCATAGCAATATAACGTCTAACTTATGAGGCTGATTTGATAATTAAGAAAATGTATATAATATGTAAAATACCTTCCACATCATTTGCATGTGATAAACTGATATTATTATTATTGATGCCCAAATGAGGACTACAACGTGAATCTCCAGATTGCTAGCTTTATGGTTTTCCTAATTAACACGTTGTCTATCTGTTAAATCAAACCTGCTCTTGGTCACCGATTCTAATTAGGCATATCTGCACAGGCAGCTATATAAGTAGAAGAACAAAGGCATTGATTGTACATGTATGTGAACTTGCACAGTGAGGGCTGTACATCAGCGAGCTCCTTCTTACACCAGGCATTTTGTACACACCAGACTGTTTCATCGGCACACAATCTTGTAAGGTGAATATCATCATCTCTACACATAATTAAACTGATCCTATGGCATTGCAAAATGCCACCCAGCCAGTAAGAACTGAGTCCATGAGTTGGGGACAATGTCTTTACTGTTCAGAGGCTCCACCATCAGTTACGCGTTCCACCAGGGACTTACTGAGTATTCCATATTTATGGAAGAAGTGAATGAACTAGGATTCAAACGTTCATCTGACTCATCCCATGGAGACTGTTACAGAGCACCTCTTCTGGAAAACCCTGGTTTCAGCAGTTCCCAGCCTGGTTGTAATTCATTATCTCGGGGAAGGTTTTTATGGGCCTGGTGGTGGGCTGCTCCTCAGACTTTGAAATTATTAGAATCTCTGCTCGTGTACTGTGGCCGTGTGCATTGTCCCCTGCCAGAGATTCTGATGGTCAAGCTGGGATGACCACCCGCCAGACCCATGTGCAGAGGGAAACTTCCCTTAGGGGAGCATCCAAAAGGATCTCTCCCCAAAGGATTCCGTGTATCCAACGAGCAGTATGCAGTAATTGTCATTCTCCTTAAGGGTGTAAGAAATTATTGTTTGTCTTATTGGGTGGCAATGCCTCCCTCTTTAACCTCTGCTACTGTTTGATTTTAATTGACCAGAGGGAATAAGTTACATTAATCATTAGTTTCTCCAAAACAAGACATATTTGCCCTTGATTAATTAAAAACAATAAGACTTTTCTCCAAATCCAGAATCGGGCTGCATTTGCCCAGGGAAGGCTGACAACATCAGAGAAGCACAGACTAGTTCAAGGGCAAATACTTTGCAAGGACAAATCTCTATAGACTTCCCAGATAGACATCTACCACAGGTTCCCAAATTCAGGTGCAAAACCTCTGCCCTGGTGTTCTCACCTCTGAGCAGCTGTCTTGAGCCCACAATCTCTTGAGGAAAGAGCCACCACCTGTCCTGAAATTTGAGGGCACTTCTAAAGTCATATAAAACTTCACCTGGGCAAAGGACAGAGGAAACAAGGTCATTGTTTTAGTTCAAACACTGTGGTCCTGCAAAGCAGGTAGCTCTTTGGAAATAGACATTAAAACCTACAGTAAGAAATTAGGAATTCAGAAGTATTATAAAAAGCAATTGTGGTTCCTTAAATTCTAAAATCTGCTGCTATGAGGTCAAGTATTTTTATGTAATTGAAATCATATTGTATGTACAGAGAAAAGATAATGGTAACAGATTACTTCCATAAAGTCACACATTTGGGAATTAGAAATCAGATGTTAGTTCTGATCCTGCTAATAAGTTATGTGACCTTGGAAATAGTAACAATTTCTTATATCTCACATACAGGATTTCTGTGTATTTTCAATAACAACTTTCACCACTAGAAAAGTACAATGCTGTGAATTACGTAAAATGATCTACTCTACTTAGCACTAAAAAGGAAAAGAAATCACTAATGTTATGGAAAATTTGGATGGCAGGCAGTGAGAACACATACACACACACACACACAAAAGTAAAAAAAAAATCTAACTTAAAATGAGAGCAAAAGTTACATCCCAAACCGGGCCGAATTCCAGTAATTCTTCTTTTCACGCCAAGGAGACCACGAGTTGCCCTTTTGTGCATATGTACATTATTCACAGCACATATGAAAGCTTAAGAAAGACATTTTTTCTCTCCCTGAGCCATCTATTTTAAAGGATATTTTATTATTTCAAATGCACATTTAGTTATTTTAATAGCTTTTCAAGAATCAGCTATTTTATGTACACGGATAGTAAATATATGTATAATATCTCCACACCTATTGTGGAGTAAGTATGTTCCACAATCTGTTCCTCTATAGCAGCAATAAGAAATGTTCAAGAAAGTCAATATAAACCTTTTGTAGGTCTCTGGAAACTAACAAAAGACTTACAAAAAAATGAGGGATGTTTACTCAAGGAAAATGTGTTTTTTCCAATATGCTTTTTTATTTTTATCTTTCTTCTCTTTCTAGGACTCTCACTGTGTGTGTCTTTCTGTGAATTTTGGGTGGACAGTGTTTACTTCCCATGCATTAAGGACGCTGCTTCACTGCCTTCTCTTCCAAGCTGTTCCCAACAAGAAATCTGCTGTCATCTTTGTTTCTGTTTCTAATGCATCTTTCTTCTCTCATTTTTTAAGATGATATTGTTCTCACGGGCTTTGAGCAATTTGATTATAAAGTGTCTCAGTGTGGTTTTCTTTCTATGTGTTGTCCCGAAGTTCATTGAATTTCTTAGATCTGTGGACATATAATCATCATCAAATTTGGAAACGTTCATTCACCAATTATTCAAATATTTTTTCTTTCCTCCCCCATCTCCTCTCCATCAGCAGCACCAACTATGTATCGATCAAGCCATTTGGAGTTTGCCCACAGTTCAGTGGTGCAAATTTCTATTTTTCAAATTTCTCTATTTTTCTTTAAGTAGTGTCTTTTTCTGTCTTCATATTCACTAATATTTTTGTCTGAACTGTCTAATCTATTAATCACAGCCAATGCATATTTCATTTCAAACATTATAATTTTTGTCTACATCTATTCAATTTGATTCTGTTTTATCAATATAGCTTCTTATCTCTACTTAATAACTTTTTAGTGTATGCAATACAGTTGTATTAACCGTTAGTGTCTCTGTCTCCTAATATCAACATCTGTGTCGCCTCTGAGTTCTGCTTCGTTCCTTTCCTCTTTTTGTGTCATATTTCCCAGCTCCTTTGCATGTCTGGTAATTTTTGATTGAACACCAGAGGTTTAGTAACTTTCATGCACACTATTTATATATGACACAGCCAGAATCTATTCAGGATTGCAATGCAATCATTCTTTCTGTTAAAACACTGCAGCCTCTGTATTGGGGTGTGGTACAGTGAGGTGGGGGAGGAAATGTGGAATAATTTTCTCCAAGCTAGAATATTTAACTAACAGGTTTTGATCATAGAAAAAAATATATTATTGAAGCATTATATTTTTATTCTCTTCTATCAGAGTGAAACAAGGGTTCCTGGTATAGCAATTAACTATGTTTTCTAAATGTGTATTATAATGTGAAATATGTGAAAAACCTTAGGGAATGATCATATTAAGGTCTGACTTCGGAATACCATGAATAAACATTTGAAAGCACAGGAGACAACAGATGGATCTGTGTCTTCATAAAATATATATTTTTGCATTTGCCAAACAAAGTAAAATCTATTTTAATAGTAAGAAAATGAATGACTGTTATGAATACAGATTCTGGACAGTTTCTCAGAATTTGCCTTATTTAATTTATTCCTGCATGAAAGTGGTAAGTGATATTAATTGGGAGGCAGCCAAAACATTCATCACCTATACATTTTTGGCTTTAAAATATGTTTCTTATCAGAAAGTAAGACACCTCAAACTTTTTCTAAAAATTCTTCCTATGATGTTTATAGCTGCCATGAAGAATCACATTGCGAAAGCTCAACAGAAGAAAATGCTACACTACCCTGGCTTGGAGATCCCAAAATGTTAATAGCACGACTGTGGAATTCTCAACATATTCTCCTAAATTTGTTTTCACTGTTTATTCATTTGAAAGAAGATGTAGTTATAGCATAATGCAGTGGAAGAGGCCTGGATTTAGGAGTTGGAGACATATATTGTGATCTTAGCTTTATCACCTTGATTGTGGGCAAATTGCTTCTGTGATGAGTATTTCTTTCACTATCCAATGGGGAAAATAATACTATGACGTTATGGTTTTAGCTAACCCACTTCCCCTGCATCCGTGTGTTGATTTTTTCCCTCTGTAGAATTACTATGGTAATTCTAAGAGTGGATTTATTTGTATTTCATTTTGGTAGGGATTTGGGGGGTCTTTTGAATTAGTAATTTGGGGTCTTTCATCTGTTTTGGAAAATCATCAGCCATTATTTCTTTCAATATAGCTTCTGCCACTTTATCTTTCTACTGTCATTTGAGGTTTTTATTAAAACTGTAGTAGATCTTTCCACATATTTTCCATATTATTTATGTTGTCTTCTGTGTTTTTCATATTTTTGTGCCACCATGATGCGTTTTCACAATTTCCTCTCTAACCCAAATCCCAGACTGTATCTTTAGCCGTGTCTAAACCAGTGTAAAATTATTCATTGAGTCCTTAACTTTGTGTATTATAATTTTTTATTCTGGATGTAGTTTTTGATTTTTATCAAATCTTCCCTAACTTTACTAATATTTTTATTGCCTAAAGATATTTTCAAGCATATCTTTTATTTATTTAAAGACAGTGAATGTACTTATTTTTGTATTCTCTAGCTAATCATTCTAATATATCATCTTGTTGGAATATTTCTTCTGTCTGTTGTTTTCCTAATGCTTAATCATAGTATAATGTTCCCTTGTATACTAGTTATCTTTGATTGTGTTGTGATTTTGTTTTCAAGATCATCAGGAGGCAGTATTTGGGAGCTAGAAGGCCATCACTTTTCTCCGAAGAGGTTATCTATTTGTATCTACCGGATCACTGAGTGCACTTCCGGTCTGAGACCACTTTGATGTAAGTTCAGATGTGAATCTCCCTGGACAATCGTCCACCTGTGCAGTGGACGGATGACTGCCGGGTACCCATCTTGGACATCCGTGATTTTGACTCTCGACTCACTTGCCCTTCTAAATTTCCAAAAATGCGGCTCACCTTCACAGCTGTCTTTCTTCTAGGTCTGCAAATGCCCCTAAGATCTAAGTACATTTGAGTTTTAAACTTTTGTCTTTGGGTTTTTGGTCTCTTCTCATTTGTTAGCCCTGGAATTCTTTATTTTTTGATTAATACATATATATATATATATATTTGTTTGTTTTTTAAATTCATCCTTTTATAGGAAGATTGGTCTGAATAACTTGCCTCACTATTTCCGGAAACAGAAGTCTTGGTCACCTTGTAATTTCTACCTCGCTAGGAAGTCAAATGTTCACAGGGCTTCGTGATGAATTTCATTTTAACCAATCTGTCCTTTTATTAAGCATCCATTGTATGTTAAAGACTGTATTACAATTGCTGATTATCTTACCAGTATGAGGTAGGAGCTACCTTCCTTTCAAAGCTAATAAAGCTCATTCGTAGAGACACTATTAATTTTCTGAAGCAGTAGCCATGGAGCAGGGACTGGAGCCTCGGTTGTCCGACCCCAGGGCTCCCGCTCATGCCTCCGTGCCTCAGTGGTCCCAGTTGCCACACTGCTGGAGCCAAGTGCATCCACCTGCTGTGAGAGGGGGGAGGGAGGGCCTGGGCCCTTCTCCATATTCAGGTCACCAGCCCAACCCTCACACAAAATAAAAGATCAGAGAACATGAGATGAACGATCTCATGAAGATATGGCACATAGGTACCTACATAAATGTCCCCATGCTACCTGGGGACTCTATTCGGCATCTGACTCCAGATCTAACATTGACTCCAAACTAGCCACACTTAGCAGAATTGTGATGGCCAGTTCCAGAAAAGGGAAACCTGAGGACCAGAGGGAAAGCAGGCCCCCGGATGCCTGAGTATACACGGTGTGGACTTCCGGACTTCCACCAAGACCATAGGCACAGACGCTGTAGTTTCTCCACAAGTGTTGATAATTTCAAGATTGTCTCACAAGCCACCATGAGAAATAGCGTATTTGAGGTTAAGCATCAGGAAAACAAAATACTCAAAATTTTCACTGAGGCTTATTTCATTTCATTTCAATGTTTTCCAAACGATTGCATAAGCTTATTTTCTCTTCTGCTTCACACATATGTCAAGTCTGCATTTTCTTTCAGTGTATAGGGAAAAATGTAGTTGGTGAGGGAAATAGGGGAAAAAAAATCTATATTTTGTGTTGCTAGGCAGTTAAAGAGTGCTCTCCTGGTACAGGGAAGTCTCTTGAAGAGACATCACCTCAGCCTCCCGCATGTCCCCGTCATCTGGCAGGTGCCCTCACCTGGGTCTGGGAGTCTCTCCTAGAGCCCTGTTGTTCTCAGTGCTTTTCTTCACCATCTCTCCCTCCACTTCTTTATTGCATGATGTGAAGAATTTACTTAAGTTTCCCTGTTGGGCAAAATCTGTGGCACTTCCTCTCTTCTGTCAGCCTTCATACAGAAGAACCAGGATCGAGACAATCTGGAAGGTCTTGACTCTTGAATGTGGACTTGACCTCCTACCCTGCTGGTGGGACTGCAAACTAGTTCAACCTCTGTGGAAAGCAATATGGAGATACTTTAAAGATACACAAGTAGATCTACCATTTGATCCAGCAATTCCACTACTGGGCATCTACCCAAAAGAACAAATGACACTCTACAATAAAGACACCTGCACTCGAATGTTTATAGCAACACAATTCACAATTACAAAGCTGGGGAAACAACCCAAGTGCCCATCAATACATGAGTGGATTGATAAATTGTGGTATATGTATACCATGGAGTACTATTCAGCTCTAAGAAGCAATGGTGATATAGCACCTCTTATATTTTCCTGGCTAGAGCTGGAACCCATTCTACTAAGTGAAGTATCCCAAGAACGGAAAAACCAGCACCACATGTACTCACCAGCAAATTGGTATTAACTGATCAGCACCTAAGTGGACATATAGGAACTACATTTATTGGGTATTGGGCAGGTGGGAGGGGGGAGGAGGGGACGGGTATATACATACATAATGAGTGAGATGTGCACCATCTGGGGGATGGTCACACTTGAAGCTCAGACTTGAGACGGGAGGGGGGCAAGGACATTATACGTAACCTTAAAATCTGCACCCCCATAATATGCTGAAATAAAAATAAGTGCGGACAGGTGTTGACCAGCTCTAGGGACACTCAAGTTCACATAGAGAGTTGCTCCTGGACAGTGAATGCGGCTGGTGAAGGGTGAGTTATATGTTCACAAAGGATTCAAGGTTTTAATAAAGAATGACTTCTCAAAGTAATCATTACTGCTTAAGTAATTTTGTCTCCCCAAAAGCAAATTATGTCTGCACTTTGTCTTTCACTCTAGGAAGGCTTGGAATTCCGTCCATTAAGGCAGACTAATATGTGAAAAGTGAATTTCTCTGCTAGCTTATTAAGGGCCAATTTCTATATGAACGTGATAATAGTAGCTGTGTCAGTACAGGAAGAAGGTGCCTTAAATGATGGGAAAGTTGATGGAAAGGCATTGATTTTAAGATCTGGTAATTCAGCCCGGTGGACTTGCCCTCTGAGTTACAGATAAGATTTAATACGTTGAGCGGTCATCCCTATGTCTCTGTCGCACATGAAGTGTCACATGTATGCGGCATGAAGGAGTATCACTTGATGCTGATTCTATTTTCATAAGACGGGATGTGAGCAATGGATTCCTTTTCCTTATATTCCATGTCTCTGAAACATTGAGAATCATTCTCTTCCTACATTTCTGAGTGAGTGTTTACCGAGTCCCCACACTGGGCAGAACACTGACATCTTAAACTACTCTCCCAACCCACTTTAACAAAAACTATTTTTAAAAGAACTATAAAATTTCTATATTAAAATGTCACTAGGAGGAAATGTCAGTGACTTATAGTTTTAATAATCTTTTAATTTCAGACGTAGAGATCTGATGCCCAAGATGTGTACCAGTGGATTTCAGGGTTTTGCTGTGATGGTCTTTTACTTATTGATGCTGCTGAGGGAAAGTGCCCGTCTACCCACGTGGAAAGTATTTTCCAAGCGTGGCCTGGAACAAGTTTCTTAGCTATGAAGTGAAGAAAGGTCCTTAAGGCAGAGGCTATGACTTTGACGGTTTTGTGTCTCATTGTCTGGAACAATGTCTGCACCGTGGTTGATGCTTTCAAGAAGAATCATTCAGAGAATAAATGATTGGTTACTTGGATGGCTGGCTCACTAAATCAATGAAAGACAGCTATTTATCAAAATGCATTTTGAAGTCCCCTCTCATGCCCCTCACATTCATCCTCATTGTTAACCAGCGTTGAAAAAGACGGCCTTATTTACAGATGAATACAGAAGCCCTCTACAGATGTGTCTATACTTACAGGTAAATGTGATTGTCTAGAACTCTCTCTCCTGGCCACAGGTCCTAAGAAGAGACCAGCGGGGCATGCAGACTCAAACAGTGACATAGCAGCCACCCTCCTGAGGTCTGAAGCCAGGCAGTGAAGAGCCCCATCTCTGTGTTATGTTGACCTGGTTGAAATACCAGCTCCACCACTTCCTGTCTAAGTCATCAATGGCTCCCAGCTGTTTACTTCTCCTCTGTACAACGGAGAAAACAACAAAGACGCTGTGAATTTAAATGGGATGCTGCAGGTGATGTGTTTAGCAAAACGCCTCATCCGCTTTACTGTGACTGTAGCGTTTGCAGGGTGCGACTCACCGTCCCCAAGAAGCCAGCATAGCCAAAGGCTGGGTGGGAGGAGGGGTATGTGGGCCTGAGCAGAAGACACTAAGGCAGACAGAGACGGAGCCAGGGCCCAGGCTCTGCTGTAGCAGGGACCCCACTGCAGCCCCTCACGGCTACAATGGAGACTTCCGAGAAAAAACCAGCTGTTAGGCTTGTTAAGTAGATGCAGATTGGGGCATTAAGATTCCAGAGTATTTCTGCAAATATGTTAGTTTGTTATATCTCTGGCAAATCATGTGTGTGCATGTGTGTGTGATTAAAGAAACCATATATATATATATATATATATATATATATATATATGAAAAACTAGGTGCAACCTATGGTTGGACCACAAGCGAGGGATATTGGAATATTAGGCACCATTAAATATGTCTTTAGAAAGACTGATGTTCAGGGTGTGGGAAAATAGTTGTTATATGCTATTAAATGAATAAAAATAAAACAATAAATTGTATGCATAGAAGAATCTCATATATGTATATATAGATGTGTGCATACTTGATTTTTTTCTCTACCAGGCATGGATGCAAACCCCTTTAATAAACAGATAATCACAAAGATAATGGAAAACTCCACGAAAGACACCCAGGCTCAGACACGGAGCACAGGGGCATCTGGAGGCAGGTTGCCCAGGACTCCCCTGGGCCGTGGGCGTGTAGACGCATTTCACGTCAGGCCGGCACTCGGCAGCTAGAAGATTCCAGACACCCGCGGAGAGGAGGGCAGGAGTCGTGCTGACTCCACGCGCACTCGGGGCGCGGTGCCACGCCTGCTTATGGCGCATGTGCTCGTGTCTCACGGGAGATCAGAAGGCCCTTCCTTTTGGGCAAACCCAGACCTCACTTCCCCCTGCCCTCCCTCTCTTTCCACCTGCCCAGCCAAGGCGCTGGGCCCAGGCTAGTGTCTGGAGGTGGATGCAGCACAGTCTGGCAGGGCAGGCTCTGAGGACGGGCTGGTCACCTGTGGTCACTGTGCTGTGGGGCCTCAGGCCACCAACGGGCATCTGTGGGCAGGTGTCCCCACCATTTGGGTTTCTTTCTTTCTTTCTTTCTTTAATGACCCTGCTGTCGAATTACTCTCCTGAGGTCACGGAAGCCTTTGCCGGCATTGAGAGGCGGGTCCCTGGCGCAGGTCAGAAGCCTGGCTGCTGAGTCTGAGCTGCTTCCTTGCTTGCTCCTTGAGGATTTTCTTCAAGTGCGTCGAGCCAGCCTGGCCACCAGGATCACCAGCAGCGACGACTCCCTGCCTTTGGCCCCCAGGACACGCTGGTGGCAGTGGCCCCCCTGCTGGACGCTGGCCTTGTTTGTGACCCATCCCATGTCCTGCTCCCATGCAGCCTGGGACTCCCGCCCAGGTGTGCTCAGAGCCTGAGCAGAAGCCGCTGGGGACTTGGATTTATAGGGACACTCGAGTGACAGCCCCGAGGGACTGCTGGAGGCTGCACGTGGGTGGACCGGCAGGAAGGTGAGCGCCCACTGGGGACTGGAGGTGGCACCTGCCCAGGTGCAGCCCAGGGACCCCTCCAGCCCCTCAGGTGAAGAGCTAAGAAAGAGCCACACATCTGATCTAAGTTACAGTGTTCCCTTCCAGCACGTGTGTGTTTCTAGACATTTTTTTTTCCTTAAATTTTTCTGTAGTCTCTGAATTTTCCATAATGGTATGAATTCAGCAATAGAAAAAAAAAAGTGCAACTTTATGATACAGAGAATGAGGCCGATAGGATGTCGTTTCTTAACTCAGACTCCAGAGGTGAACTACAACTTCCCTGAACAGAAAAGAAAATGGTTTTGCCTCTAAATTGGCTTATTTGGAATTAAAGCTCATTCTTTTCTTGTTGCTTGACTCTAAGTTACTTATTGTGTCTTTATTTCCAGCCAACGCTTATCCTGGACTTTTTTTTCTTTCTCTCTCTCTTTTTATTTCATCATATTATGGGGGTACAAATATTGTTAAGGTTGCATATTATCCCGGACTTTTTAACACAATCTTTTTGGTGCCTGCGAAATGCAGCCATTCCTAGGAACCACTGTCCACGCGCCTAAGAAGAACGGGGTAGTAGCGCTGGGTAAAGGAAGAGGAGGTCACAGGGGGACAGCCTCCCCCGTGGGCAGGGCTGTCTCTCTGCACCCTCAGAGCGAAGGGTTGTCAACAGATTATTATTATAGAAAACAAGTAGCTCATGAGCTTTATTTCCAAGAGCCCCTTATCTGCAGGAAAAGCAGTCAGTCAAAGCTCACTGTGAACCAGGGTTTGCTACTTGGCCAAGCGACTCCCATGAAGCCTTGTGACCGCCTGCGTCCCTCCAGCAGATGGGGGACCGTATCCCTGTTGTCCAATACAGGCTGCTTGTTGAGCGACATGGTGTCCCCAACCTGCATTGTACTTGCTCACACCCCCGTTACGTCTTAAGGTTTGCTTGTTTGCAGTGGTTCATTTTACCGATGCACATTAGGCAGATTCTCTGGGCTGCCTATTATTTTGGGTGAGTCCCTCCACACAGAAGTAGCCCTTTCTTATTTCGATCCTGGGCACCGTGAATTTGTAGGAGAATGGCCTACAAATTCCAGCCAGGAAAAAAAAGCAAAAAAAAAAAAAAAAGAGTTGGCCAATTAAAATGCTAACCCCTTCATTGAAATGGTTCAATTATGAGAAGACCATATTGCAAGTTCACACGGAACAAAGACTCCGTGTAAAATGCCTTCTAGGTTGAACATCCCGCTAAAACATGTTTGAAGTAAGTAGGAAATAAACAAAATCTCTACTTCAAAAAACTAGAAGTAGGGATTAGAAGGAAACAGATAAATGACCCCATTGTAGAAATGATGCTTTCTCCCCTTTTACACTGACTAATTGACAACCATGTGGGTATTTTATTTTTCCCCTTTCCAGAGAGAAGAAAAGATTTGAGTTGGCTCCTGTCCCACTAGGGCAACTAGCTGGAGATAAGCCATCTGTCACCGCTGCTGCTGGCTTCAACTGCCACTCTAATTGACAATGAACCCAGGGACCTGTGATAATTGTGGCTGCGCAGTTGACTTCGGCAGGTAATGCCTTCCTTTTAGGGTCCATCAAGCCCCATCTGTGTCCGCCCAGTGCCCGCTCCCCGGGTGCCGCTCTCCGGGCGGCTGCCGAGCTCTGCTCAGAAGTCGGGGGGCTTGTTGGGGCGGCCGTACTGGGCCTGAGAAAGGCAGGCCTGTGATGCAATCGAAACCTCCTACAACTTGTAAGATTTTAATCCTATCGCCAGGCACTAACAGCATCTGTCATTCAGCTCGAGCTGTTTTGGGGGCAGATTTGCACCAACTGCTTTTGCTCGTTGTACTATTTTTATAATTCTTATTGTAATACTAGTTTCCATAAGGTTTTTTTTCTTGCTGGTATGTTTTGGTAAATTTACCTTAGTTTCTCCCTCGCCCCCTTTTAACATCTGGCTTCCTTTAAGGTAAGGAAAAGCACGCACATTTGAGACAGCCCTGGGAATAATGATGAGGTCATTGCAGATGGTGCAGGCTGCAGTATGTTTCAGCAACTGGAACGACGTGTGACTTGCAGCGTGGGCAAATACTGCAGGATACAACCTGAATCTCATGCACCGGGCTTGGTTCCAAGAGCTGTTTCTTTTACAAGTGATTTTCCAACTTAAAAATGGTCCTGTTTTCTTGGGAAGTGGACCTGTTGTCCTCCAGGCTCAGAGATTATAGTCCTGCTGACATTTTCTTCAAGCTTCTTGGTGACACAGGAGTGATGTGGTGTGAAGGCCCCAGCCAGGTAAGCCAGTCCTCTGTGACTTTTGAAGGTGTCCCTGCTGGCCGAAAGGCTGCCGTGTTCAGGTCTTGCTTCCTGGTCCAGGTGAGGGGGACCACAGTGATGTTTTCATTCATCCCTGTTGCAATCTGCTGCCTTCATTTGGAAAAAAAAAATCCGATTACTTGTAATGTCCCTCCAGACTATGCTCTGTGTGCCTGGAGCATCTATTAACAAAAATCAGAGCTGCAGGTCTCTGCGTGTCTCACTAGAGAGAAAACGTGAGGAAAGGACAGCTCAGGTCAGCTCTCAGGCTGGCGGGCTCCATGAGACCATCCTACAAGAACAAAGACACTCACTCAAAGCAACTCTGGTTTTAGGCCGCAGTTTCCCAGTGCTGCCTAGGATGACTTGCTTCAGCCTCCCCTAGACCCACACAGTGACCCATGGAGCAGACACGAGGCAGGGATGTCCTTCCCATGCTCCCTGTGCATGTACCACTCAGCCAGGCCAGCCAGGGCCTGTAAAGGAGGGTTTGGAACCCGGGCTGCAAAACGTCCTGCTAGAGACTCAGGAGAAGAAGGAAGCCCAAGGGAGTCCAGGGAGAGCACGTAGAGGCTGCTCTGCAGGGTCATGCAGGCTGAGCTCACGGAGCAGGCGGCACTGGCACTGAGCTTCATGGGGAGATTCCACAGCACGAGATCGGGGGTGCAGAGCAGCTGCTCTGGTCTAAGCAGACTGACCAGCTGGGCAGTGGCTGGGGAAAGGGAGATTATCAAGGAAGGCAGTGGCCCTAGAGCAGAACAAATGACCTGGAAAGAAGTGGGGAATTAGCTCCTGGAGGAGTTGGGTAGATCCTACAGGGCCCAGTGTAGGTCTCTACAGAGATTTGGACATTGTACTGAGTTCCACCTGTCAACATTGTATTAAATTCCTCTGTTATTATTATACTAAGACGTTGTCCTTTAAGACAGCAAAATTTAGCAGAAAAAACAAACGAAAACTGACAAAGCGTTCTCGGATAAGCTGGTTAGATACATCAGGCCAAGCTTAACGTGAACATGAGAAAACATAGCTCAACGTCTGGCCAAAGGAAAGTTTTGGTCTGGCTGTTTTTATTTTTTACAAAATCATTCGAGCATTGAACTTATATGATAAGCTTTTTATTTATTTTATTTACTTGTTTGTTGTTTGTTTTGGACACGATATTCAGAAAAGTGACGTGATCCATTTAAAGTCAAACGTCAAATTGAGACTTGTTGGGAAAGCCAGACTCCTGGTTAGGGAAATCTCTTTGCAAAACCTGCTCCATGGTTTTTCTTTTCTCTTTCTTTCTTTTTCTTTTCTTTCTGTTGCAAATAATCTGTAGATTATACTCACAGTTAGTCAATCCTCATGTGAATGAATGCTCTTGAGCTAATTTCATCCTGTCATCTTGCAGCACTAAGTTCAGATGCCAAACTCTGTCCTGGAAGGCTGGTCCCACTGACGTTTGGAACGAGAGAACTGATGACCTTCTCTTTCCCCTAGATGATGACCTTCTCTTTCCCCTAGAACGCTGCTCCTCAAAGTCGTGTTTTCTACGTCTCTGGCCGGTTCACTGCCAATATCTTGGGGCTGACAGCACATCTCTGAACATTTGGGGATAATTTTCTCTGTGAGACTGCACCCCCGTGTTTCATGCTAATCAGTTCTCAGGCCCTGCTAATCCTACTCTGGGTGTGTTTAAACTGCACCCCTCCAGTAACCAGCCTTAGCTAGGCTTAGACTCTCTTGTCCTGTCTAAGAGAGGACCTCGTGGTCTGGATCCCTTCCAATCCGTCTACATCTTCAGGACCGTGGAAGAAATCCAGCCCTCTACAAATAAACAAAGCTTCCTGTGCCTTAAACTTCACGGTAATCTGCACGATGAAATGTTGGTGTTCCTAGTTTTGTCTTCTGCTCTGTCTGATGCCTACATTCCCTTGGACTCTTACTTTTTTGCTTTAATGCATGCATAATTTAAAATTATTTATCTATTCGTGTAACAGAAATGCATTGAAAACCCCTATATAAGCAGTTGTTTCTCTGGACAGTCTGTCAGGGGAAGAGAGGAAAACAAATTTTTCCACTGGCTCCCGTATCTCACTGGTCATGTGCTCACTTGCCTCAGGGCTGCCAATGCCCTGCACTTCCAATTGCATGACACCTCGCCCTGCGGCAGCCACAGGGCAGCCCCGGGCAGGGCTGAGAGATGCAGGAAGCAAGTGGGAAGGGGGTTTCTGTGCTTGTGTGACGCTGGTCCAAGCAAGAGCTGGGACAAATGGCCACAGCTGCACAGAGAGGTGAGCCTGGAGGGAGACAGCAGCATCTGACACAGGCGTGCTGTGCCCAAGGGAGGAGACAGAGAGAAACTTAACACAGTGTGATAAGTGCTTTGACAGGCACGTCCGTGAGATAGCATGAGCAAACCCCAAGGAGGCACTAATCAGTCTGGAGGGGTTACGGAGGGCTTCCCAGCTGAAGCGAAGTCTCAAAAGCGGTGTGCATGAACCTGCATATGTAAAGAGGAGAGAGCAAAGGAAAAAAAATGGTAGACATCAGAGAGAAACTTGGACCCTGCCAAGGAGACGATTATGTTTGCAGGGGCCAAAGGCACAAGAGGCCGTGTACATTTTATTATTATTATTATTTTTTTTTGCAGTCTGAAAATCTTCAGAGTATTAGTAAAAGCCAGCCACACAGATCAAGTCAGTGCCTTTTCTGGGTCTCGAGTTTCCCTTCACTTCATTCGGCATGCCAATTTCTATTACACATGTCAGCATCGCTGCAGTGACCATTTTCCGTAATATCTTTAGACCCGGAGATCAAAAGTATAACTAATGGTTTTTCCCTGTTTCTTTGTCTTCTGATCTATAAAATGAAAAATGGCCCGATGCTAAAAGGTGGAAGTGGTGTACAGCCCAGAAGCCGAACTCATTTCAGCCCCCCGCCATGCCTTGCAGGGTGTGTTATCTGCCTGTGTCTCAGCCTCAGGTCGGGGAAACTTGGGATCCCGACTCCTCTCTCCACTTGCTGGGAAGCTTCCCTGGCCAGGCATCTTCCGTCCCGCTGCTCACACCTGCTGCTTCTACATCCTTCCGTCACCTGTCAATGCCGGTCAGTAAGGGCTAGCATTAGCCCTTAGATCTTGCGGCGACAGTGTTCAAACTTAAGTTTTTATTCCTTTTTGCAGCAAGTTCGGGCACCAGCAACAAGAAACAGGGCGGGGTGTGGGGATGCCTGTCACCCTTACCTAGGGGCCTGCCGTGAGCACCGCACCTAAGGCCGACCGCTCGGAAAGGGAGGCTGGCCCTGAGACCCACTTTGGGTGCATTCTGAATGGAGTACGGGAGAGCCATCGGTGTTTCATTAATTCAGTTATTCTTTGCACACTTCTTCATTGGCAAACTCCTCTTCTAAATCCATCACTCTGCAAACCTCCTCTGTTTCTCAGCACTGGTTGGCTTTTAAAAACTGATGTCTTTGAAATGCAGTGAAGTCTGAGCATGGATGTGTTGCCCCAAGCACCCAGCACTTTGGGGCTGTTGGCCGGGGTATGATTTGCCCTTTCACTCAAGAATCAATGACAAGTGGCATTTGTTTACTAATTCAAATTTTTGTGTAAGTCTGTATTTGTGTAAGTCAAATTTCTGTATAAATAGGGCACCAGGTTGCATGTACAGCACTGTAACCTATTTTCTCACAATACATAGATTATAAATATGTTCCCATGTTTTTACTATTCTTTATCATGATATTAATGATTGTGTGATAGCCCATGTCCTGTCATATGCCTACATTATAATTTATTTAAACAATTCCCTATTGTGCCTTTTCCTATTTAGTTTGTTTTCAATGCTTCATTAGGGCATGGAACCTTTTATTAATAGCATGTAGTTCTTTGCCTTCATCTGAATATTTCTTCACATAAATAATATTATTTAGTCTTATTGTGTCAAGAATTCATGTTTTGATACATGTCTCCTAGAGTGAGTCATCCGGGAAAGCTATTAAGGAGGATTTTAATGTAAGAGGCTTTATTGGACGTCTGTGATTTACAGAACGCTGTTGAGAAACAATGAAATATAGAATGCAATCTTGCCTTTGGGGATTTATAATCTAATTAGGGGAAAACATACATTTCTGTATATCATA
Source organism: Mirza zaza (assembly GCA_008750895.1). Lineage (NCBI taxonomy): Eukaryota > Metazoa > Chordata > Mammalia > Primates > Cheirogaleidae > Mirza > Mirza zaza. The sequence goes on from VSMD01067368.1 coordinate 57,376, forward strand.
CATACACACATATATATATATGTACGTATACATGATTTTTCCCCATGTATATAATATATGCATGGTTTTTCTTTAAGTTAGAAAAAAATAGACCAATGTGAACAAAATAATTCACTGTGGCAGAAGAGGTCCTCATACTCTGCCCTGATCTACTTTTAAGCATCACTAAGCACCTCTGTCTCTCTGTAATTCACATGCCAACAACACACATGATCAATTATGTTTACTTTACCAAATCTTTTCCTTTCATCCGTCTTGATCACTCTGAATTCCTCTGTCTACCAGAACAACCGTTGTTCACCTCAAAAAAAAAAAAAAATAACTATCTCTTGATCCTAGGTAAAGAATTTTTACTTAGTCACTTCAATATAAAAGGTTTTGACCTTAATGAGTTCATGGATAAATTTCAGGAGGGATCAGAGAATTTGAATGGAAAAGAATGTTTTTCATGTTCACTGGCCTCTATCTGAAATTCAGCCAACAGATCACAGGAATATACAATACAATACAGTTGATTTCCTTTGAAATCTTATTATATATTTGTGTGTTATGTGTGTCGGTTTGTGTCTATTCTAATAAGGGGCATGTGAGTTTTACCAAATTGCCTAATGGATCCAAGGCACATGCAAATATGAGGCCCTCTACCCTAACTCTCCTTCCCAATGCTCCTCTGTGTGACTTTCCCCCGTTGACGTGGTACTCCTAACGCCACCCATGGTCTGCTTGTGCTATGCCGTCGATGGGACCGTTCTCCCCGTAACACTGTAATATTCTTAAGAGCAGAAGCACATCTTCATTTTACATCTCTGGCTCACAGTTCAAAGCAAAACATGAATTAACCATTTAATAAATGTTTATTGAACTAAACTAAATGGAAGCAAATCTTCAGGAAGGGCTTTGAAGTGCGACAGGATTTATCATGGGCCTTGAGAGCAGGGTTTGGGCTGGCCGGGGGGCCGGGGGAGGGGTTGGGGGGGTCGGGGGGGAGGTGAGGAAGGCAGAGGCTGGGTAGTAGGTTGCACGCCCAGGGGACGAAAGAGGGACGAGCCAGGAGACAACCCGGCATGCTCAGTCCTACAATCTGGGGTAAAATGATGAAAGGAAATTAGCCCACTGTGAAAGCATGGGGTTGCAGATTGGTGCCTCAGTCCCTTTATGAAAGTTTCAGATTCAGGAACTAACTCCAAAATAGCTTTCAGCTTCATATGCTTTTTATTTATTTATTTATTTATTTTTAGACAGAGTCTCGCTTTGTTGCCCAGGCTAGAGTGAGTGCCATGGCGTCAGCCTAGCTCACAGCAACCTCAAACTCCTGGGCTCAAGCGATCCTCCTGCCTCAGCCTCCCGAGTAGCTGAGACTACAGGCATGTGCCACCACCACCACCGCCGGCTAATTTTTTAATATATTTTTAGTCGGCCAATTAATTTCTTTCTGCTTTTAGTAAAGACGGGGGTCTCGCTCTTGCTCAGGCTAGTTTTGAACTTCTGACCTTAAGCAATCTGCCTGCCTCGGCCTCCCAGAGTGCTAGGATTGCAGGCGTGAGCCACCGCGCCTGGATTTCATATGCTTTTGAAGGGACAAGGTAGTGGTATCAGTTACATATTAAAAAAAAAAAAAATCAGACAACTGCTTATTATTTTCACCTATGAAATCATTATTAAAATATGCACTGTGGAGTAATTGTTGCCATGAAAATTGTTTATCTTAAGCATTTATTGGTGGAACGCTAGATTCAGACATCAAATACAATCTTTATATTGCAGTTCTCTAAGTCTTCCTCACACCAAGGTTCATCACAAATCTCTGAGAGAAGGCTGATGCACACTGACTCACTCCAATTTACGTGGGTCAGGAAGATTTTCATCCCTGGCCATCTCTCCAGGCCAGTATGTTTTAGAATATTCTTTGGGCGATGCCTCCCTGTCCCTCCCTTTCCACTATTTCTGCATGCTAAATGTAGAAGTGTATATTTATTTATAGAATGCTGAACAGTGTTGAATCTTGGAAAATGAGAACAGGGCAAAAGGACTTCAGAGACAGTTCAGCTCCATTTAAATCATGCAAGTGTAGCTTCTCACTGTGGTCTCCTGTCAGTATGTCCTAGCACGGCTTGTAGAAATTTTCAGATAAAATATCGGGAATAAAATGGCTAACAATTGGGGGACTGCAGTACCCATTTCATGCAGAAGAGTCTCTGGGTTCTGGTTGTAGGTGGGTTCTTAGCAAGAGAGGACCACCACCCAGCTCAGCCGAGGGCAGCAGCTGGGTTTTCCTTGGAAGCCTCCCACCGGGACCACTTGATCTTGGAGACACAGAAAGAAAATTCGAGCACTGAGCATCAAGAGCACATCTGATTGCTGGTTAGGGAGGGAGAATATCATCTTTTAATTCCATCATTTTTCCCTAGAACATAATTATAGGCTAGTCACTAAATCTGTATTCTTGTTGCTGTTTAAATATGGCAATACTGTGATTTGCCATATTTGAAAGAGAATATGTAAATTACCAAAAAATGTAAAAGAATGTTTAAATTGCTTTTAAAATATGTTATGCTCACCATGTCACTGTTCTTGCTGATGAGAAACGACTTTTACCTTCTTACTCAGAAGGACATCTCAGAAGCAGAAGCACATCTGAATATAATTATTTGGAAGCTCCATCCTAACATTTTTCAAAATACATATGTAGTAACATCAAATAAAATCAGAAACATGGTTTGTAAGATTCCCCACTGATAACAGCACCACAGGTGATATTAGAGTGACAATGGTTACCATTAGACTAATCTAATCATATATGAAAGAGTGAGTGGTGGCAAGTTTGGACCACGAGGATCCAAGCGAGAAATAGATTTCAAAGATTGTATTAGCCTTCATTTGTAAAAAAGTCTAAATTTTCCTTCAGATCAGTGCAAAGTTTTTCCTTACCCCCGTATTTCTATTAGCGAAAACAGCAACAAAATTGGGACAGTCAGAAGCGCTGTGCCTTAGCTGACACCTGTATGGCTGACACCTTTTAATCCCTCAGGGCATCACCCACGCGCAGTGAAGACATGCAGGGGTCCAGGGTCTGCACGCCTCATCCTGGAGCCCGGGGACTTGCTCCCCGTGTGCCCGCTGTCCTCTGCCTCCGCTCCGGGCCTTTCCCACCCCCACGCGCCACGCGACCCTGTGGCCTACACTCCCCCCATCTAAGGCTCCGCTGAGAAGCATCACAGGGACGTGGGTGTGGGTCCTGCCTTCTTTACTGAGTAGCCATGTGACCTGGGGCAATCATCTCACGTTCTCTTGAGTTTCAGTTTCATGGGCTCTAAAATGTAGGCGACAGTTACACCGGAGGATGGTTGAGTAATTAGAACTTCTCTCAGCTTGATCCCCCCACTCCCACCTTGGAGTGAGCATCATCGTCTCCTCCCTAGACTGCGCATCCCCCAGGGCCTGCGTCCCTGTCCTGCCGGGCCCTCCCCTGTCCCATGTCCTCTGCACCCAGCCACCCCTGCTATGTCCTCAGGTTCCAGCTACTCACTACTCAGGGCGTCCTGAGCAGAGCTGCTCTGGCCTCCTCGGCATTTACGCCATTCAGTTATTCACCTAGACCTCCATGCACTCCCAGTGACTGTCACCCAGTTGTCCTTTTCGTTAGTCCCACGAGGCGGCAGATGCCTTGACAACTGGAGACCCTGCTCGCTCTCCTCCGCACTGCCTAGCTCAGGGCTGGCGAACAGCAGGCTCGGACACCTGGGCAAACAGAGGATATTTTATAACATGCTCCCCTGGGGTCAGGGCCTGAGGACCTCTAGTAAGTGCTAGCTAAGTGCTAGCGTTGAGTGGAGTTATTCATTAGGAAAGAGAAAAATAGGAGTGATAAGTGCAGAGTCTTCAAGCTGATAAAGAACTATGCACAGAAACAATGTTATCTAGGAAAGTGTGGCCAGCCACAGATCAGATTCTTTTTAGTAGCCATGGTGACAAAAGGGGCTTTGGTGACAATGGATCAGGGCGGAGCCGCCCAGAAGTGCAGAGGAGCTCAAGGTAAGGAGTGGATTAGTCACAGAACGGTGAAAGGCCAAAAAATTTAGGGAAGTCATAGGTCAAAATAGGGTAGGGAGTCAGAGTTGGCTTAACATTAAGAGTTGAAGGTCAAAGAACAGTCAGTTAGGCTGAACCCCAGACATGGACATCTAGGGCAAAAAATGTCCCTCTGAAACTTGCACGCAGGCTATCTGGGCTAGGCTTCTCCTTGTTCTCCTGCAAGGACCATGGAAGTTCCCCCACGTGGTGTCCCACCACCCTGGACGCTTCTGGTTGGTATTGATGCTACAGCTTCTTCTGAAATGAGTTTCTGGTGGCTGCAGCAAGGTATTTGCATAGCTTCCCAAATCATTGCACTTTCATTTGCTTAGATCCAACCCTTCTCAGGGTTAAGCTGAAGCTCAGAGAGGTTGCCTGATTTGCCTTAAATGTTCATTTATATCTTCAACAAAAACTGGAGTTATTGAGGGTCTGTTATATATGTCAGACACTGCTCTAGATCCCGCAGCTGCGGTGATAAACAAAGTACAATCAATCGTGGGCCTCCTGCACTCAGGCTAGCAAGTTATCCTGCATCTGAGGAGTGGCAGGATGAAATTCAAGCTTAGGTCTCCTGAGATTAAACCGTGTGGGCATTTCCCACATGTACCTACCTCCTCCCACCTCCACTGTATTTTATATCTTTCTATGGTTCGTTAAACAGATAATGCTCCCAATATTTACTTTCATAAATCTTGATTTTTCTGCAGGTATTTTGGATGATTCAAGTGGTACAACTATTTATTCTTTCCAAATGAAGCTGTCAAGGTTAATGCTTAAAAGGTTTATAGTAATATATTCTGGGTTTCTTCACTCTTTCCCTGTCCACAGGCACAGTTTTACTTGCATATTTGAAATGCACATTAACCAAAATGTGAGTCAAATGCCCTGGACCTCCAGGGAGGTGCTGTCCAGATGTTGTAATAATAAGAGTCTATCTCAATATTTTCTTAAAGTCCTATTAAATGAAACTAATAGTTTGTCTCTATGATAAATACCCAGGATAACTGAAACTTTTATATTAAGAAACTCCTTAATCCTGCTGGAAGGAGAAAGACTCCATTTAATTCTTCTCAATATTAAAACAAAAACTTTCAGTAAAAACTAATTTTTTGAGTTGCAAACCAATAATTATAATTGGTTTGCAATTATAATTATCAGTTGTTCCTATCACCCAAATGCTGACTCAAGAGCTAGATCACTATCTTTTTGAGATTAGCTGCACATTTAAATGATTATTGATTGAGCACTTGAACTAAGCCTTAGGTAAAAATGAGTCTTTGAATATACAGCTTGAAAATTGAATTTATGCCATTGATTAAAGAACACACTAGAAATAAAATTAAGATTTTGCTTGTTCTACAGATTTTTGACCATAGTTCTGTGAGGCACTAATATTTCTGTCCTGAGATTTCATCATGGAAACAGAAACTCTTTTTTATATAAGAACTTGAATTAAATTTATTCTTTTTCTATAGTAGAACTGGGAATGATTTTCAAGTGTTTTTGCTATAAAATTAAAGATATCTCTCTCTATATAATGAGGCAAAGTTAGTCAAAACCGGGAAATCTACATGAGTAAATCTGATTTTAGGGTGTTTATTAATAAAAAAGAACTATAGATAGTTGACAAGATCAATACTGTGCTGGAAAATCCCTAAAGTTGAAATAGGTATCAAAAAAATTATGTAGCACTCATATAATTTAGGTGGCCCTGACTGTTATCAAATGATGCAAATTGAAATAAACTCACATTCCAAATATTTAGTGGTATCTTCTTCTTCTTCTTCTTTTAGCTCTTCTGTGTAGAGCTGAGTGTCAATTGTTTTCGTAGCAGCACAGAAGAAAACAGTTTCCGGAAAGTGCTTTTCCGTGTCTCAAGATTTCTTTGACCCAAGAACATGAATGATACTACAAATTTTCGAATCCATGGAAGCTTGGATTTAACCATTCGCTAACCTGAGAAATAATGATTGTTATTGGGTATATTCACTGAATAATATATTGGAGATTCTTTTTTGCATTAAAAAATGCGTAATCAAACTAAAAAGCTTCTGCACAGCCAAAGAAACAGTCATGAAAATAAACAGACAGCCTACAGAATGGGAGAAAATTTTTGCATTCTACCCATCTGATAAGGGGCTGATAACTAGAATATACTTAGAACTCACGAAAATCAGCAAGAAAAAATCAAATAACCCTATTAAAAAGTGGGCAAAGGACTTGAACAGAAACTTTTCTAAAGAAGACAGAAGAATGGTCAACAAACATATGAAAAAAATGCTCAGCATCTCTAATCAGGGAAATGCAAATCAAAACCACAATGAGGTATCACTTAACTCCAGTGAGAATGGCCTTTATCTAAAAGTCTCCAAACAATAAATGCTGGTGTGGATGCGGAGAGAGGGGAACACTCCTACACTGCTGATGGGACTGCAAACTAGTGCAACCTCTGTGGAAAGCAATATGGAGATACCTTAAAGCGATACAAGTGAATCTACCATTTGATCCAGCAATCCCATTGCTGGGCATCTACCCAAAAGATCCATTGACACTCTATAAAAAAGACACCTGCACTCGAATGTTTATAACAGCATAATTCATAATTGCAAGGCTATGGAAACAGCCCAAGTGCCCATCAATCCAAGAATGGATTAATAAAATGTGGTATATGTATACCATGGGGTACTATTCAGCTCTAAGAAACAACAGTGATATAGCACGTCTTATATTTTCCTGGTTAGAACTGGAACCCATACTACTAAGTGAAGTATCCCAAGAATGGAAAAACAAGCACCACATGTACTCACCAGCAAACTGGTATTAACTGAGCAGCACCTAAGTGCACACATAGGTACTACAGTAATAGGGTGTCGGGCAGGTGGGGGGGGGCGGGTGTATACATACAAAATGAGTGAGATGTGCACCATCTGGGGGATGGTCATGCTGGAGACTCAGACTTGTGGTGGGAGCGGGGGGAAAGGGCATTTATCGAAACCTTAAAATCTGTACCCCCATAATATGCTGAAATAAAAAAAAATGCGTAATCAGAATTAACTTGGATCCTAGTCTGAGGAATATAATTGCCTCTTAATAGAGTGAAGTTATTTATTTCACGAAACACCAGTAGAAATGGCAACAGTGTCTCTATGATGGTCTGTGTCCCTCGTCCTCCGAGACATCCCCCAGCCAGGAGGCGAGGGGAGAGTAGGGAAGTTGGGGACAGGAATGACACAGGAGGGCTCTCCCCTTGGCTGCTGCAGTGACAACTGCAAGACACTGAACGGCAAGGTCGGGGAGCGCCCTGAAGGAGCTCTCCAGAGGAAAAGAACTGGAATCACTCCATCTGGAAGCTGAGGGCAGCATTTAGTTTTTGTCTCATACCACTGATCCCAGTAGGGAAGAGGAATGGGGTCGGCCGCAAGTGGACCGCAGACAGTCTCCTGCAGGGTCAATGTCAGGAATCAATGATTCTCACTCAAAAAATGCCCCTAAAGCAGCCAGAATTGCCCACTCTACCCTCCCCCTTGGATTGGTTGTGATGTGTGCTTGTGCATGTGTTAGTAGTAGTTTTACAAATGCCGACAGTTACAAGGAGGTAAGGGTTGTCCATTTCTTTTAGAGAAAAAATCTTTAAGTATTAAATATGTGTCTTCTATTCCCTTCCATTTGGGATGAATATTATCTATGAAGTTGTTAGACTCAATAATGTGATGTCTTGTTAGGAGTGGGTCTCAGGGTGAATCTATCTTTTATGATACAGCAAAAAATACCTTTTTCTAACTATCTTCATATCAGGTTTGATAGCTGTGACATTTGTTCCTCAAATAATAATATGTTTAAGTACATTATTTATAGCTGGATTTATAGCTGTACATTATTTATTAGAATGGATTCCAATGTTCTCAGAGACCAAGAATGCATTCTTAATACAAAATAAAAGCAAAACAAAACCTTTCTAAGATGAAACAATGTATTAACAGAAAGTACTTCTGTGCAAATGGATTGCCAAAGGTGTGGCAAACCATTTTAAAATAATGCTCCGAAGTAACCAATCTAGTTTTGGAGGCTTAACAGAGTGATGGACTCCACGAGGGGTCCTTAGTCCTGCTGATGTGTCCTGGCCCTGCCCTCCCAGCCTCTGCTGCCACACAGACAGCTGCCACTGAGAGGGTAGAGGGCCTGCATCTCCCAGCACCTTAGAGAGTGTGGCTCGCTCTGGAGCTAACCCCCATCACAGGCTGTGCCTTCCTCCTGCCGAGCCAACGTCTTTCCTCCTGGAGGATGTGTAAGGAGTTAAGTCACTAAGTCAAGTTCAAAGGGAGACCTGGCATCCAGATTGGTGCATGGTGGGGACCTGGGGCTGGGACCTCCTGGATGGGAGGAGGGGTTTCCAACTCAATCCCCGCAGACACCCTTCGTGTTGTCCAGGCTGGGGCTGGGCTCAGGCTGCACTTGGCAAAGGCTGGATTTTCTAAGTTGTGCAGCTGCAGCAACCCTGATCAACACGGCCTTACATGGGGCCCTGAAATTCACACTACCTCTCTGGGACCCACCAAGATGGGTGCTCCTGCTCACCAAACCATGGCGACCGCCAACACTCACAAAGTGTCACAAGGCACCACCCCCGGCAGCTCTGAGGGCATTACATTGAGTAACTCATTGACTTCCTGACCATCCCTGATGCGCTGGTGCACCCTCAGTTTACCAAGCAGTAGCAGTCTCTGGGAGAGGATAATAAGCAGGGATCGCATTTTGGAAAGCGAGTCCAGAGCCCTACCAAGAGTCTTTTGTAGGATAGATTATTTTTTGCCGTGTCCTACCAGTCATCAAAAGATGGAGGCCACGCCTCAAGCATGGAACACGGACCGTGGTGTCTGGGCCTCTTGCTCACAGCACTTTTACACTGCAACGTGGTAATGTGGTGATTATACAAACGGATACAACAATCAGTGTACAAAGCAAAAAAGAAGAAGAAGAAGAAGAAGAAGAAGAAGAAGAAGGAGGAGGAGGAGGAGGAGGAGGAGGAGGAGGAGGAGGAGAGGAGGAGGAGGAGGAGGAGGAGGAGGAGAGGAGGAGGAGGAGGAGGAGGAGGAAGAAGAAGAAGAAGAAGAAGAAGAAGAAGAAGAAGAAGAAGAAGAAGAAGAAAAGGAGGAGGAGGAGGAGGAAGAGGAAGAAGATGAAAAGATTAAGAGCAAGTAAGGTAGAAAGGACAGAAGAGAATGCAGATACACCTAGAGCCTACACAAGGAGGAAAATCTGACCATGAACATGCCTCTCAATTTCCTTAAAAGCCCAGTGCACAGTAGTTAACTCACTGATCCTGGATGAATAACTTCATCGACTGACATAGAGGCAAAATCTCTCCTCCGTGCAGCGGATTATAAAACAGACATGAGTGTCCTTTGTCCGCACGGAATTTCTCACGCATTTTTTCACCACCACTATTCAATGCCACGGTCACCATTACGATCATCGCTACTCTTGTTGCATGTAAACCTTTCGTGACATTCTATTGGCTGTATTCACTTACTCCCTCCTCCAGTGTTTACTGGGCTTCTACCAGGTTCCAGGATTGTTGTGCACAGAGACAAACAGGACCCAGATCCCCCCATCAGAGTCTACTGGACAAGACACAGAATTATCCAGATGCTTGTAAAATAACGCGCAAGGACAGAGATGGATGGATCCTACAAGACCTGCAGAGAGAGGATGTGTAGGGAAGTGCTTCCTTGAAGAAATGAAAACTCTAGTTTTCACTCTAGCTTTACATGCTAACTAGGAGTCAATTGTTCTAAAGAGAAAGTGGGAAACCATCTGGGGGCAGAAACTGAGAGCTGAGAGAAAGATCAGGCTGTGGGAGAGGAATCGCACAGGAACTACTAGCTCAGTGTTTCTGGGTCATCAGAAACGAGGCGGAGGAGGACCCATTGTCACTGCTGCGGACAGAAACCGGTGCAGATAGTGGAGCATCTCGCAGCCCAGAGGAACTTGGTCGTGATCTCCAGGCAATGGAGCGCTGCCGGGTCCCAAGGCTTTGTGGAACTTGATTCCCGACTTTCCCACCCAATTCGCTAAATGGAATGCCCAGCACTGAACACGGAGGGACCCTGCAACACCGGACCCTGTTGGGGCCTGCACCCCGTGGTGGCCTGGGGTTGGTCCAACACCCGCTAGCAAAGAGCCTTTGTGTCCAGCGTGCAGATCTTTGGCCAAAGCAAAGGTCGCCATCGTGGGAATAATAGTCAGATTTCCCCAGGCTCCCCCGTTACCACGTCGGAGCCAGTTCTGCCCGGAGAAGCTGACTCTAGGAGGCATTTTATTGCAATGCAAGCCAGATATGAATATTGAACCTTTCTGATTTCTGAGTGATTTAGCAGATGCCTCTGCAGGGTCTGAGGAAATGTGCTCCTTCTGGGCCTAATAAAACTAAGCATTGTTTCCCCATTAGTATGCAGCAACGCTAGAAATAAGGACGGCTATTCATACCGGGCTAGCACTGTCTGCATCAGGGCCAGGTCTCTACAGGATCTGGAAGTGAGTGAGAAATCACCACCAAAACAAACCGAAGCAGGAATAAGCACAGAGCCCCAGGGACACCAGTTAGCACTCAGATGTCAGCACTGGCACCCAGGCTGCTGAGTCACCCAGGGCAATGTGGCTCATGGCCCAGATGTCCCTGAGGAGGACCATTTACAGGATTCTTTTAGCGCGTGGTATCTTAGCATCCCATTTTAATGAATTCCATAAATAAAAGATGATGAAACGCCTGTGTTTTGCAAACTGTGTAAGATTAGCTTTATCTCATGATCTGGCTGCAAGATATCTGTAGCCGGTTTTCTTTCCCCTCCTTGGCCTTATTTTCTGAAATAATGTTCTTGCATTTTGTCATATAAGAAGAGTGTGCCCTTTCATTATAAAAGTGATAGTACTGAATCTATTTTTTCCCATGTCATAAATTTCCCCTGTCATGCCAGAGGTACCGATCGGCTCGGGTAACGGAAAGCTACCTGGTACGATAGAACATGCTTCGTTGCTTCCTTCCTGTAGTCAGTCGTAAGCCAGGTAACTGAGCACAGAAAACTACCAGCAGAATACTCAATTCTATGGAAAAAAAGCTTGTTTATACCTTTCTAGGGAAGCATTCAAATAAGTGATTTTTTTATTATAGATGCATGGTTAGCCATGCCAATTTGAGCATTTGACAATCCTTTACCAATAGAAAGAAATTCAATTATACAAACGATTGGAAAATGGGGTGGGGTCCCTTAGTTAGTCATACCCTTAAGGGGTCCATAAATCTGGACCACAAATTGAGTGTCTTCAGAATAGCCCTCACTTTAAGAGTAGATGCATCTTTGTGGTAGGCAACCTCTGAAAATGCCCCCAGACTTTCTGACCAATGGTGTCACCCCCTGCCCCTTCAGGGTGGGCTGTCTGGTGGCTGGCATGAGGCAAGGGTGGTGGGACTTCACTCCTGAGATGAGGATGCAAAGACTTCGCCTGGCGTCTTGCTTGCTCTCTCACTTGCTGGCTGTCACGCCCGTGGCCTGCAGCCAGGAGCTGAGACCTCAGTCCAGTAGCCTGGCCGCACCTGAATCCTGCCACCACCCCTGAGTGAGCTCAGACGCAGGTTCTGCCCTCTAGGACCCTTGAGAGGACTGCAGCCCCAGCTGCCACTTTGGTTCCGGCCCCCGATACCCAGCCAAGACGAACCACATTCCTGACGCCAGAAGCTGTGAGACAATGCATGTGTGTTGTTTTGAGCCACCAATTTGCTATGTAGCAATGGATGACTTAGTTATTAGCAAATGACTCTGAAGAACTTCTAGCCACGCTGTTTGAAGGTCGGCCTGAAAGATACATTTCATGAGCAATACACAGAACGGGGATGGAAACTGGAAAGAGCTTTACTGGCAGCTAGACAGATGCAAGCGGAGGAGGCTGAGTCACAGGAGCAGAGGGGGGCCCGGTGGTTACCAGGGGCTGGGCTGGGTGGGGCAGGTGTGGGTCGGAATGTGAGTTAGATGCAGGGAGTAGGTTCAAGGGATCTGTTGGGCAACATGGTGACCATAGTTAATAACTATGTATTGTGTACTTGGAAATTACCAAAAGAGTAGATTTTAAATGTTCTCACTATAGAAATGATAAATATGTAGGGTTATGCATATGTTATTTGGCTCTGTTCAGCCATTCCTCAATGTATACATTTTTTAAAACATTATGTTGTGCATAACAAATGTACACAAACTTTATGTCAATTAAAAAATAAATTAATTAAAAATATATGTATATAAATCTAGATTATAGGACATTGCTTATGTGTTCAATAAAAATGAGCATGATTTAGAAAAAGTTGGAAAGTTTTCTGTGATATCCAAGACCTTAGATCAGGGGTTCGAAGATTATGGCCTTTGGGTGGAGTCTTCCCACATCCTGCTTTTACAAATAAAGTCTTATTGGCTGGGACATAGCCACGCCTATTGTCCATAGCTGCTTTCGCTCTAAAACTGCAGAGATGAGTAGTTGCCACAGGGGTGGCATGCACAGCAAAGCCTAAAATACTTACTACAATACTATCTGATTCCTCAAAAAAAAAAAAAATTGTTGGGCTGTGCTGCAGCTTAAACTTACTTCAAAGAAACTGCACTTATTCCAGCTGAAGAATATCATCGCATGTGCAAAGGTGAAAGAAAAGTCAAGCTCTGGGAACACATACAGTGACATATTGGAGTGTGAACCGCTATTAGTATTTAAACGTCCCCTCTGAGACTCTGCCGTGGGTGCCTGGAGCCCCCTTGGTTCAGAATGAACAACGGTGCCCCGCCGGCTAGCTGGTGGAACCAGCCCTGTTCTGGTCGTATCTTCATTCAGGAATCCTAATCGTTTTAACAAAGTATTGCTTTGTTCCATCTTATATTCCCAAGTAAAGTGCCAGCCTCTAAAAAAAAAAAATAATTTTAAAGCCAGATGGATCCTACAGCTTATTAAAGTCTAGCATCTTCTCTTTACGGTTGAGAAAGCTGAAATCTGGAGGCTTCGTGCCACCTGCCTCATAGGCGCACTATGCAGTGGCAGGAGGCTGACACAGAAGTTCTTCCTCCCCTCTTGTGATTTCCTTGCCCTCATTAGAATCCGCAGTGGCATGCCACAGTCCACGAAGTGCGTGCTTAACAACCTCCTCTCACAATCATTCTGCAACACCTACGGTGAAGGTGGCTCTTAGCACTCGCCCGATAGATAGCCACGTGCTCCTGCTTCCCACACTCTTCCCTTGAGCTCAATCCCCAAGCCCAGAGTCAGGCCAATGAGAAGCAAAAGTGACAAAAGATACTCCTGGGCGTGGCCTTCTTCACTGCAGGTGCCCCCGGGAGCCCAGGGCTGCCTGCGGGTGGCTTAACTGCACCAGGAAGGCTCCTGGGAGGCTTCTGCTTAGCAGAGAGCCCACGGCAGAAGCTCTGCCCCTCGTCCACTGGGATGCGGATGGGAATTAAAGACGTGCTGTATAGAGTCATTGATATTTCGGAATGTGTTTGTCATTTTTCACATGCCTGCTATTAATATGATTATCTGCCATTTGATAGCCATCTTCAACTAGAATTAAAAACAGAATGAAGACATAAGCCCAACAAAAACTTTGAGCAGTGAGAATAAATGCTACAAGGTTACTCAAGGTCATGAATCTTCCCTTAAAGCCATTCGTCTGCTCCTTCTCCAAAGCCAAGTTACACATGCTTTGTGCTCAAGCGTAACCAGTCCATGTAAGTGCCACAGAGACACGCATGTTGATATATTTTGTGCGTGCACTTATCCTCAGTAGCACATAGTAGCCACCCAAGAGATATTCGTAACATATGAAAATAAACTTAATCATCTGATTTTGCAGCCAGTAACATATTAAAAGACACAGAGCAGTGAAAAATACAGGGAGCAGGAAATGAAATTAAGGGAGAAGACTCAAAAAGCCCCACATGTCGGGCAATTCTGCCCATGACAACAGCCTAGCTATGGTATTTTCCCTAGATTCGTGTAATGACCAATGCTCTGGGAATCACCCTGGGTCTTCTGACTGTCAGCCCACGCATAGGTTTGTGTCTGTGTCCCTGTCTGTGTCTGTATCCACTGGGTCACAGGAGCTAGGCTGCGTTCCTGTGAAGGGCATATCCTCCTGTGGAGGAGAAGAAAATGAAAACAAAACAACAACAACAACAAAAACCGCTTGCCTTCAAGGAGCTCACAACAGAGATGGGAGAGAGAAAAGTGCTTGAGAAGTAAAATCTGGGGCTTGTTCCTCTCCTGTCCTCTCCCACCCTGTCCCCAGGGGAGGGTCCGGGCAACAGAGGACGGTGCAGTGCAGGCTGCCCCGTGCAGAGCCAGGGAGAAGCCGAGAGGCTTCCCTGAGCAACTCTCCAAGAAAACAGGTGACAGAAAGGGAGGTGGAAATATCTCCTGTGCTCCGAAGTTACACAGCGTGCCTCGGAGCAGGGACTGCAAGTTAAGGAAGAGCGGTGCTCAGGATCTAATTGGTGTAACACCTGAACACAGAGGTCAAGGAAGCAAGCGCTCCGAGTGTTAGCCTGCCTATTCCGGAAGGACAAATGGCAGCTCTGTTTGAGAGAGTCCTCTGCTCCCCCATCCCTCTCCAGACACTGAGACTCTGCAAGCTGAACCATTCTAAATCGTGGATTCATTTATTCATTCGTGCAACAAACGTTTGCTGAGCGCCTACCGTCCGTCAGGCACTGCTCTGGATGTTAGGGGTTCATTGGAAAGCAACACAAAGTGGGGCTTCTAATTTTAATGGGAAGAGATAAAGAAATGAGCAAGATAGTTTCCGCTGAGCTTCCTAAAAGAAAGGTAAGGTGCGCTGAGTTGCAGCTGTGGGCTGATGGAGACAAGCTAAGCTGGGCGTCGTGGTCAGGGAGAGAGAAGAGGCTGGGCAGGTGGGAGGAGCCGGCTCCTGCGCCCGGGGCCCCGCCAGGGTCCGGGCTTGGTGCTAAGTCAGCGGGGAGCCACTGCAGGTGGGAGAGGGAGGAAGCCACAGGGAAATAATGTAATCATGTTTGTGTATCAAGAAGATCGCTCTGAGTTGCAGACAGCAACTGAGAAACAAGAAGAGCAGTTTGGAGGTTACTGCAGCAATTCAGGCTAGGAATGGTGGCAATGTGGACTGACACAATAATTTGGTGAGAATCGGATGACAGGAGTAGGCACTTGGAGGCAGAGACAATATGTCTGCTGAGGAGCTGGGTGTGGATACGGAAGGAATGGAGTGAAAAAGGAAGATTCCCAACTTTGGTGCCTAGAAAACAGTGTTATGTTGGTATGCATATGTACATATTCTCTATATTTTTCTTAATCTTAATTTTTTTATTTCTCTGTTTATTAATATGTTTTAAATGGATTTTTTCCAAATCCTTATTGTTCCCTCAGAGTTAATTTATCAAAAATGGAAATAAAACACATTGAACTCACAGATCACTATCACTTCCATTATTTGAAGTTATAATGCAAATGTGTCTATTCATGGCTGTCCTTCCAAAACTTAGAAATGACCAACTGTTATTTTTCCCTTCTGAATACGTTTGGTGTGGATATGAGATGGCGTTCTAGAAGGCCGTGGGGTCAGACAGACAGGGAGACGGGACTGAGAAAAGACGTGGTCAAGACAAAACTGTGTTTCCAGAGAACAGATTCATTACAGACTGTGGAAAGTTTTTCCCGAATACTCCCTGCCGTCTTTTCCCCCTTCAAGCACCAGCCTTCATCGTTCTGGAAAGGAAAAACCAAACTCTAGTCATTAGAAAAACCAAAGAAAAACCAAGCTCTTGTCATTAACCAGAGTCCAAAGGATTCTTGAATCCTCAAAATGCACCCCAGACTATTTTGGGGAGCTAAGTAGCTGATACTTTGTGCATTGTACTAGAGGGGCTTTTATTGAACTGTCATGTGCCTGTGGAAACAAACTCTCTGGAAAGTGTGTGGAGACCCCAAGCTGGTCACATGGTGAATTGCTCACGGGAACAAGTAAAATCCATCAGGGGATGGGATTTCTGCTCTCTCATCCGCGGATCCGGGTCAGCTAGAAAGGGAGAATGCTCTGAATACCTTGGGTTTCATAGACCAATGTGGTAGGAAATGCACAATTTGAATCTCCAAATAAGTCACATCCAACACCTTTCAGCATGGAGGTTTATGACTCTATTTTTACTCAATGCAGGGAAGGAAAAAGGCTAAAATATTCCATCTTCTCAATGGGCTTATGAGAGTAAGACTGAATGTCTATCCAGTGTCAACCCTTCATTAAAATGAGCAGTCTGGAGCCATTATCTTCACAGCAATGTATTAATACAACTCCATTAAATAAACTGAGTGTTTTTTGGTAAATGGTTGATGAGGATCATTTTGGATTATGAATATCATATTTATTGCTGTTTTATGTGTAATCCTCAAATTTATAGCTAATTCTTCCAGCAGCAGCTCATAGTGAGGGCCATTTAAAAGGGTTTTCTTTTTTTTCCCCTCTAAAATAGGTGAGATGTGACCTAATTTTTATGGATATTACAAGTAAAATACTTATCTATTTAATAAATACTGAAACTTTGGTAAGTATATAGAAAAATCTGCTCCATGTCTGACACTGTTTTGGAAGTCGTTGTGATTAAAACGCCAATGTTATTTCCACATATGATCCTCTTGGGACTCTCAGTATAGATCTGGCTGCCGGATTAAAGGGTAGGGCTGGTGGTTGCACAGGAAGTTTATTCAATGCGCTAAAGTAATGGCTCTTATCAATTGACAAGTCCAGAGATAGTCCCCACCAGAGGGATCAGAACCATACTAAGCGGTTCTAGGAAATCAGGATGGGAGCCTGTGAGCCGTGAAGTGTGCAGGCTGCACAGGCTGGGCAAGCAGGAGGACTGAAGGACCAGTGGGAACAAAGGCTGGCTTGGGCTCATGTCCCAAGTTGTCCTTAACAGTCATGAAATGAATGTTGTCAAAACCATGGTGAGACACCCCTTCACACCAATTAGGATAGCAAAATCAACAAACAAAAACAGGAAATATTTTTTGTGAGTGGTAAGAGGTAGGTAGGGGTCCTGTTTTATTCTTCTGCATGTGACTATCCAATTTTCCCAGCACCTGTTATTGAATAGAGATTCTTTTCCCGAGTGTATGTTGTCATTTGCTTTGTCAAAGATCAGTTGGTTTTAGGTGAATGGTTTTGTATCTGGGTTCTCTGTTCTGTTCCATTGGTCTATGTCTCTATTTTTGTACCAATACCATGCTGTTTTGGTTACTATAGTCTTGTACTGTAGTTTGAAGTCTGGAAATGTGATGACTCCAGATTTGTTTTTTTGTTTGTTTATTTGTTTGGTTTTTTTGCTTAAGATTGTTTTGGCTATTTTGGCTCTTTTATGGTTCCAAACAAAGCACAGAATTATTTTTTATAGATCTGTGAAGTATGACTTTGATAGTTTGATGGGGATTGCATTGAATTTGTAAATTACTTTGGGCAGTACAGACATTTTAACAGTGTTGATTCTGCCTGTCCATGAGCATGATGTTTTTCCATTTGCTTATATCTTTTGTAATATCTTTCCTCAGAGTTTCCTAGTTCTCCTTGTAGAGACTTTTCACCTCCTTGGTTAAGTATATTCCTACACATTTTGTTTTCTTCGTAGCTTATGTGAATGGTATTGAGTCTTTGATTGGAATCAACCCAATGCCCATCAATTCATGAGTGGATTAATAAAATGTGGTCTATGTACACCATGGAGTACTACTCAGTCATTACAAAAAGATGAGTCAATACCTTTTGCAACAATCTGAATGAAACTGGAGACCATTCTCCTAAGTGAAGTATCTCAGGAAAGGAAACACAAACACTACCTATACTCACTAATAAATTGGAGCTGATGAACATACATGTGTACAGAAGGGAGTAAAACTCAGTGGAAATCATCTAGGGTTGGGGGCGAGGAGAGGAAGGGAAAATACCCTACATAATGGATACCATGAATACTATCTGGGTGATGGGCACACCTATAGCTGGGACTCAAGCATTACAAAAGCAATCCATGTAACCTAAAGCATTTGTACCCCCTTAATATTTTGAAATAAAAGGAAAACTTCTCTAATTTGGGGAAAAAACAGAAAATAAGAAGTGTTGGTGAGGATGTGGAGAAACTGGAAACTCTTTTGCATTGCTGGTGGGAATGTAAAAGGGTACAGCCACTGTGGAAAACAGTATGACAGTTCCTGAAAAAATTAAACATAGAGTTACTGTATGATCCAGCAATGTCATTTCTGGGTATATACTCAAGGGAATTTAGAGTAGGTACTCAAAACAGATATTTTTTTTTAACTCATGTTCATAGTAACATTACTCATAGTAGCCAAAAGATGGAAGCAACCTGAGTTGATGAATGGGTAGATAGAGGATAGATAGATGGATAAACACAATGTGGTTTGTACATACAATGGAGTATTATTCAGCATTAATAAGGAAGTAAACTCTGACACATGCCTCAACATGGATGAGGCTTGAAAACATTACGCTAAGTGAAATAAGCTGCTTACAAAAGGGCAAATATTGTGAGGTTCCTAGAATCGTCCAATTCACCTAGACATAGAAAGTAGAATGGTG
Source organism: Mirza zaza (assembly GCA_008750895.1). Taxonomy (NCBI): domain Eukaryota; kingdom Metazoa; phylum Chordata; class Mammalia; order Primates; family Cheirogaleidae; genus Mirza; species Mirza zaza. Next base: position 76,097 of record VSMD01067368.1, read on the forward strand.
GGGGCTGGGGGCTAGGGGTGGGAGTGGGGAATGGGGAGTGATTGTTGAAAGGCTACAGATTTTCAGTTTGGGATGAGAAAAAGTTTTGCAGATGGATGATGGTGTTAATTGTGCAACAGAGTGAATGTAACTCACATGGCAGAACTGTGCATTTCAAAGTGGTTATGATGGCAAATTTTATGTTATATGTGTTTTACCACCATAAAAAAATCATCCAAGAGAAAAACAAATAAATAAATAAACACCCTCACTGGAAAATGGGGAATTGATACGAAGAGGCAAATAAAATGCTTGAAACACACTCCTCTCCAAACCTGATCTATCACGATGTGCTAGTCTGATTGTGTAACTTTTAACCAACTCCTTAGTCTCATCAGACCTCAGAGTACTTATCTGTAAGATAATGATGGTAATCCTTCCACCCCAGCACCACAATGAAGATTCAGTGTGATAAAATACAGCAGAAAGTTTTTTGCTGCTGTGGGGGACAAGGAGTTCCACAAATGTTCCCATTTCTTTCTCTTTCTCTCAGTTTGCTGGCAGGGCGCCCTCCTGGTTTTGTTCCCATCTGTCAAGGACCTTTGATTCCCTGGTTCCCTACTTTCCAGTTTCCTCTGATTTCATCGCTTTTAAGTCACTCTGCACCCTGTATAACGGCTGTCTGTGTTCATGTCTGTGTCCCGCACTGAATGCCGGATTCTCTGTGGATTGGCTGAGGATCATCTTATCGGTGCGCCTTCCACAGGGGCTAAGCCAAGCAGTGCACACAGAGGTGCATACTTCTTACTTTAGTTTATTGAGTGGACTCTCTCAGTCCTCAGGTTGTGTTGCTTTTCTCTGCATCATTTACTCTATGGTGGACCTCGTTATACTTTACTCTTTTATTATATTTTTTGATCTTTAACATAACAGTGATAATTTCTAAATATGTCCTGTTATTAATAAAAGCGTAACTAAACCCAGTTTTAAAAGAGATAAAACTTGGGAACATATGACTACCCATCATAATTTTTTCTCATTTTCACTGTTCTAGAAGCCACCAGCCATTTATAATCACAGAGCCTTAGGTTTAAGAAGAAGCTTAGAGGGACCTTCCCAACATTATTCAACAGGGAGGTCACCGACTTTCAGGGTCAATTGGTTTTTCCAGTGAATGACTATGTGCATTTGGGGCCATGTGGCATCCTGACCCCCGAAGACAGAATCTCCTTGTCATTGTGACAACTGAACAGAGCCCTGAGCACCTTGGTTTGAGAACCATCAGCAAAAGCCATGAGGACCAGGGTCTCGCCCAGAGCACGGGCTAGTGAGGGCAGACTGGGCTCCAGGGGCCTGACCCCACCCGGAATCCTGACTCCCATTCTTGCTGCCCACCTGGCTGCCATCAAGGGAAATGTGACAAACGATCGAAAGAGAGGAGATTCCTTCTTTTTATGTCCATGGAGACAGTACTGGCAACAGCTTTGCATTTTAGCCCAGTTAGACTTTGCATTTCTAAGAGCCAGGAACTACATCTATTTTATCTTTTATAATCCTTCCGTCCAGCAGTTGGCATCCTTCCTAGAGCTCAGGATGGATTGGTTGCTTAGACCATTTGTGCAGTGAACACGGGGCTCAGAAGTTCCATACACCAGAGTTTGTGAAAGGCGGAGAGATACAGAGGGGAGGGGGCATGGCAGGAGGAGGGGTTGACACAAGGCGTGAGGATGAGGAAGGAGAGAAGGAGCAAAGGAACGGTGAGAGGCGAACTCCCAGGAAATACAAACGCAGTAGGTAGAGAGGATGGGGAGGAGAAAATGCTGAGTTAGATTCACCCTGAGGTCTCTTCTAACTAAGAATCCACGAAACCATGTGCCAAACCAAACTTCCATGACCAACCATGTGCCAAACCAAACTTCCATGAGGATAAGAAAAACTTTAAGAGGACACATATACCTAAAAAATAGCTCTTGTTAACATTTCGTCTATCTCTAGCTCTTAAACATTGGCGTATACATTTTTGCTGAGGGAGAAACAAGGTGGGAGAAACTTTAAAAAAGAATAAAAATGATAATATTAAGAGCTATTGCCACCTAAAGCCTAATCATAAATTAATGTACATTGTGATATGATAAAATCCTTAAATATGATTTGGCATATTGAATATAAACTGATAGAAACAGAGTAAGAAAAAAAAAATACCTGTGGCTTCAGCTCAAAGAATGGAACCCACCGGCTGGCTCACGTTTTTGGCTGATTAGAAATGTCACCTAGCGCATCTCATTCCTAGGAAAGAGAGTCCTATCTGAAATCATTTTCTACCCTGCAAAGCACAATACAGGTGAAAGTAGCAGTTATCATAATTTTATTCCAGCAGACCAGTGGCTTTGGATATGACACAGGGAACGAGGCTGCCAAGTGAGACACATCGGACACTGTAAATGGAACTTTTCTTAAAAGCTGAATGTCTTTATAAACGCCAGCTGACCAGTTATCTTAGGTTCTTACCGAAGCCTCCTGCACAGTTAAATTCCTCGGAGCTGTCGCAAACCAGAGCCACCGCACACAAAGCCGTCACTGGGCCAAATCGGCTGTGGGGCCTCGTGCTGTTGGCCTGCGAGCACATTCCGGATGCCCGTGGACAAGGGTGTTTGCAGCTGAGATTGTGTGAATGGGATTTAAACCACCAAACTGCAGCCTTTATCTCAAATAGCCATCAACATCAAAGCTGTTAAGGCAAACCACCTTCCGTAAAAATGTGTTAAAAAAAAAAAGTTTGGAGCCACAGAGCAATAGGGAGAATGGAAGTTGGAACCCAGCTGTTTGGAGAAAGGAAGGAACTGTCGTGCTACGCAACGGCGGAGGTGGGAAAGAAATCCAGAAGTCTACGGATGCTCAGGGGAAGTCACAGAGGGAATGTCCAACGAGGCCTGTGTCCATCCATCCCAGGCTGTCAGAAGGGCTAAGTGGCAACGACGGCCCTGCCCTCCGCCTATGCTGAGCGATCCCGCAGCCGGCAAACACGCTCCACTGCTGAGCTCCTGCAACGGGACTGCGGGATCCAAGGCACTGGTCATAACATAATTTTATTTCAACGTCATTAATTTAAATTTCAGTAGCCACATATGGCTTGTGGAGTCCACATTGGGCAGCACAGGATGTCGGCTGCAAAAGTATTAAGAGATAGAAATTAACTTCATTGAGCTGAATATCCATCCATCCATTCATTCATTCATTCATTCATTCAAAGAAGCAAAACCCACTGGGCACGCCCGCTGCTGTGTCGGGTTCTGGGATGCAGAGAAGAAAGACAGGCTCTGCCCTGGGAAGTTTCAAGTCTAGCAGGAAAGAAAGGCAAGTACAATGAAATTGTTGCCATGATAAATGCAGATACAGAATTGAAGGATGCACAGGTGTCTACAGCGGTGAAGAGGAGCTGGGTGAGGAGTGTGGGGTTAGAGCAGGCCACATTGGTGGAGTGGCTGCTGTCTGGGTTGTGAAGAGTGAGTGGCCTTCAGCAGGTAAAGGCAAGTAGAGCATTGCAGACAGAGTACATGCGTGAAGATGTCAAGATGAGTGGCAGAATAGTGCACGCTGCAAACTCCAGGTACAATAAAAGCCTCTCCCCTGAATTGCATGCTCCTGGTGTGCTGGTTACCTGTGGCTGTCCAGCACCTGTGAGGTCCCAAGGCCAGCTACGTGCTGACCTGTCAGCCAGCATCCTGCTCAGGGCACCCCTGCGCTTGTTTCCGCTCTCACCAGTTTGAAGATTAGCTTAACAAGAGGCATTTCTCATTGTTCACAAGCCCGCCTGTGCCAGGGGTTCTTATTATTCTGCAGTGTAATAGAATATCAAGGAAACCAACTAAGCATGGCAATTTTTTTAAAGATGCAAATTGAGTATGAGCAAAACAACTGTAAAACTTTGGAGAAAGTTCCACAAAACTTGAAGGATTATGTAGTCAAGTTGCTTTGCATTCCATTTGAAAGCATCGGGTCTGGGAAGTATATATAAAGTATTATGTTTGTGGCTTTGTATAAGAAAAAGGGTGCACAACTCCCATGAACAGATCTGTGCTCAAAGAAAAGTTCTTTGGCCCTACATCAGAACTTCGGCAAATTAGTGTAAGTTTGTATCTGTTACGTGATAATAAAATATTTAGGATGGCATGGACTAGAAGAATAAACAAAATTATAGACTTCATAGCCTTTCCCAAGAAGGAATTCTTTCTTTCCATCACCTGGGACCTGGAGCCCCTGCAGTTTAACCTCTAATTGCAATGGAAACTTGAATAACCCTACAAGAAGCAGGGGGTGATCGTGACTGACAGCCAGCTGTCATGGAAAGTGAAAATCTGAAGAAATAGAAAAGTGACGAGACCTGTTGATTGAGTGGTTATGGAGGCTGAAATTAAAAGAATGAGTCAGAAGTGCGTGAATCATGTCACATTGAACTGTTAAATACATTCGAATGCTGAGGCTGATGCTATGTGTTATGTGACGTAAGGAGATGAGCAGTGTCATTTAAACATAATAATAAACACTTTGTATTATATTTATATGGAGTAGAGCCTGGTGGCAGGATTCCTTCTTTTTCTGTCTCAAAATTTGTAACTCCATGTTACAACAGGGGCCAATATATATATTTATATACATTTGTACATACACACATATGTAAAAGCCAATATGCAATATATAAATATATGTCATATATATTCATATTTAAATACATTATGTAACATATATTTTCCAGAATCATTTTACAACACAGCTCTCCAGACAAATGGATCAAGGGCATTTGCGTCACTGGAAAATGATAGAAATATCCTAGAACAAAGACGTTACTGTGCAACTTTCTATATTAAATTCGATCTACTAAATAAATCTACAGCAGACAATAGCCTTGAAAGCCAAACTTTGTTTAGTAGAAAAAGAAATGTTACTTCTTCTCAATTCCTACTGTTTTGTTTTTTTTTTTTTTTGAACAATGAATACGTAAATTTGGAGAATCAAAGAACAAGGATGTTATGATATAAGGGAAGTTTCCATCACAGAACAAGTAGAAATATTGAGCAAAATATACAAGCACATTCATTTTCCAAATGTTTGAGGTTGGGCAAAGAACCGTCCTTGGAGCAGAGGCCAGCTGGCGTGAGCGTGGAGGAGGAGAAGGTGGGGGAGAGGGCGAGGACAGGAAGGACGCCTGTCTGGCCTGAGTGCCCTAGTCCGCCGCCCGCCAGCCCACCACACACAGCTCAAACCTGCAAGCAGGACTAGAAGCAAGCGGGAAGCCAGGAATCCTAGAGAGAGGGCAGGGAGGTGACTCCACACTGCCAGGGCAGAGCTGGTGTGCATGTCAAGGTCATGGGCAGCTTCTGGACGACAAGGATGGGCGCAGAAGGGTGAGGATGTAGAGCAGGCCGGCAGACAGAGGGCCCACAGGAGGGTCCCCAGTCAGCCACGGCCAGCAGGGGAGAAACCCCCTAAGGACCCTGTAAGGCACAACCAGAGCAACAGAGGTTGGAAGGCCAGTAAGGGGCAGGGGCAGTGGGTAGGGACCCTCGGAAGGTCCAAGCCAGGAGCAAGGTGGAGCAGGCCACCGGGGCCCAGAGGCACAGGTGCACGGGCAGGTGTGGTGGTCAGCAGCCTGGTGGGGCCGTGGGAGGGGCGCTCTGTGCGCACCAGCCCGGGACACTTCAGATGCTGGGACCACGAGGAGAGGTTGGTGCCCAAAGACCAAGCAGGAGGAGCTACAGTTTACAAGGTCCAGTGGGAGCCCAGAGAGGAGGACACAGTGCTCGACACCCTTCCGTCACTGCAGAGAGGGCAAGCCAGCTGCCCAGTGTGCCCACGTGCCATCTTGGGAAGGAGAAGGATGGAGGAAGAAAAATAAAAAACCACTTCCATTTTCTTGGTGTGATGGGGTGGCCAGAATATTGCCTCACCTACAGGATCAAATTCTGGAATTGAAAAGAATGCAACTAGCGCTGGAATTGGGCCACCCCGGGATGAAAGCGCAGCATTCTCAGCTCCTGCAGGGAAGAAGGGCGCACGTCCCAGAGGGTGACTGGGGAACAGGAGCATAAACAAAGCCAGGCTAGGAGGGAGACTCTCCCTCAGTGTGAGATTCCACTCTGTGATTTCATAAGAAATAAAAATCTGGCTTTGGTAGCATAGTCTTGCTTCTTCCGTGTTCCGATGCCGAGAGGAAAATGACTAGGGGTGGACCCCTGCCTCCACGATCACTCCCACGGTGAGACGGCCTCCCGCTCACAAGCCCCCCAGCGGAATGGTGGCGGGGCAAAGCCATGGAGCAGGGAGCCTGAGCAAACCCCGTCCTCTTCCCACCAAAGCACGGTGGGAGGGTGCTGGGGAGAGGGGTCCCATTCCAGGAGGACCCGGGGCGGGAGGCTGGAACAGGAAAGAGGCAGAGGGGGCTGGAGAAATGAGTTCCAGGGATGGAGGGGACCCGGGAGGGACCTTCTCGCAAACGCATCTCCCAGGGCAGTGGAAAGGGACACCCCGACGGAGGAAGGGCTTCGACAGGGAGACAGTCGTCAGTGGACGGGAAGGCAGAGTCCGGAAGTGGGGAGAAGGCCAGGGTGGGCAGGAGGAGCAGCTGCTTCTGAATCTGTAGGTGGGAGGTGACCTCTGAACTGGAGGAAATAGCCAGAAGTTTGGAAGCTTAATCTGCAGTTACCAGGCCAGTGGGTTTCAATTCACGATGATGCTGTCCTTAAAATGAACATTGCTTTATTTTGCAATCACAGGCTGGTGAGGTTTGTGATGACTACTAGGTATACTCGGACCGATTCCTGCTTAGTAAAGGAAGATTCTCAGCACGATGAGGTCCCTCCCGAACGCTGGAACAGGGACGGTGTCGACCCAGCTAAGTGTCTTCTCTAAAATCTGAACACAAGAGGAAAACGCACCTCCCAAGAAGAGTCATCCTCTGTCTTTGTCGCTGAGGAGGTGCCCCGGCAATTAAATAGTCAAGAGATAGAATGTCTTGTTAATAGGCTGAGCACATTCTAAGTAAGCTCGTGCCTTTGGGTCAAAAGTTGACCACAGTTAATCTATTTTTATACAAATACTGATGTTTTACTAAATTTTCAAACCTCCATGTACAATGTTTATATAAACAACAACAACAACATGAATCTGCACAGCTTCTCTAAATGTGATATGTATTTTCCCAATAAATATTTCATACAGAGGCATATATATTATGAAAGAGGATAAAATAAAGTTATAAACTCTATGTAAAGCATTGAGATAAAGGAATTAGGGTGCGGAGGATGGCTCATGGAATGAGTGGGTGTGTCATGACACCCTCTCTATTTAAAAAGCCCATAAAGATGCATGACATTTTAGTTAGCCTGGCGTGAAATGGCCAGTGCCCAGATAGCATCACTCTATATTATTTTCTGTAATCATGATAATTTGCAAAGCCTTTGTGTAACATTTTAGAATATTATTTATTGTATGGTGAAATAAGAAGAAAGATTATTTTTATTCATATCAAGCTCTTCTTTGGGTCTCAGTGATTTTAGGCATGGCAGGGCTCACATTCCAGCTCTCACACTTAGTGCTGGTGTTGGGAAAGAAACATATAATATCTTTTCTAGGGTAAAGTGTCCTTATCAGCCAGTTGGAGATAACAAAAGCAGGAACCTCATAGAGTTCTGTGAGAATAAAAATTAATGTTATGGAACCATTTACAAAATGACTGGTATATAGTAATAGGCTAATAAATGTTAGTCATTATCATGATTCTTGTTATTACACTGAATCAAATAATTGTGTCTAAGATAATTATAAAGCATGAAAACACCTACTAGAGGCAATAGTGTAAGCCAAATCTAAACCCCAGCTCCAAACTTTTGACATGTCAGAGAAGACCATGAGGCTTTTGTTTTCATATCATTTATGTAAATAATTATTATTACTATTATTTAAATTTTTTTTATTATACAAACTTGGAGTGATCAGCTGAGCTTTCAGGACATTCCTAAATGAAGAAAATAATTTTCCAGTCACCTAACCATTGGTGGAAAGGCAAGACAGTTAAGAAAGGGAGAACCAAAGGATTCATACCTTGCTTCAAGCTAAAATAGGGTCACAGACATGAGGAGGGGTTCGCTGCAGCTTTGGCTGGATTCACTCAGACGTGCTTGGATCCCAGTGTTTGAGGAACATCTAGATGTTTCTCAACAAAGGGGACAAAAATTTGTAAACACAAAAGTTATATATTGAGTCTCTCCAAGAGCTATGCTCACTAAAACCTAGGTTATCTAAGACTGGCATTAGGAATCATGACCGCTTTGTGACTGGGGTAGGGCTTTCTGACTCAGAGATGAGCAGAGACTGGGGACAGCTGGTCTGAAGCAGTGGTGGAGAACGGCAGCTGCCTGGGGGACAGACAGCAACTGCCTGGCAGGGCCTGAGTCACAAGGGGCCCAGGAGGAGGGAGTGGCTGGGAGTGGCCATAGTCACCAAGAAATGCGAGAGCTCAGAAAGCCCACCCTGATGGCACGAAAGATCCCATTCGTCATCAGGTTAGGAAGAGCCCTAGGGAAATAAAGTTCACCTCCCTGCATTCAAAACCTGGTTGAATATAAGAAGGCCTTTTACCTGGGCCCCAAGAAATGATACGGACACAGGAGAGAATTGCAAATCGAAAGGGAGATCTCTTTCGCGTCATAGAGCATATTTCACTACCGTTTAGCAACATCTCTGTCTTGGCACTACTGGTATTGTAGGCCTGATGATTCTTGAGTGTGTGTGACTGGTCGGTGCATATCGTAGGATGTTTAACAGCATCCACAGCCTCTACCCACTAGATGCCAGTAGCATCCCACCCCCATCCAAATATGACAGACAGAAATGTCTCCAGACATCACCAGATGCCTGAGACGGCAGGGAAAGGGTGGAGAAACAACGCTCCGTTGATAATCGTTGCTTTGCAACAATGACATTCAGTATCTGTGGGGGAGGGTTTGCAAGGGAGCTCACGGAGTCTGGAAAAGCTCCAAGAACAGTTTAACTCTCCTTATTCCAAGAGAATCCCTCCTCCGGATACAGAAACAGGTGAAGGCGGCTATTCATACCCTCAGCCAAGGCAACACACGTACCCTGGAAAGTACTAATCTGTTTGCTGTTCTCCCCAAATACCACGTTACTACATGAATCCCATCGCACTGCGCCTGTCCACCTGTCTGTCTTTAGCAGCCAGAAGATGGGTTCTGCAAAGACAGGAACGTGTCTCATTTGGATCTATGTCCCTGGAGCCCAGCAGAGTGCTTGGAAAATCCTGTTTCCCCAATGAAACTTTGTTGGTTAATTGACTAAAATAATAAATGAATGAAGCAAAAGGACACAAGAAAATATGTACTTTCTACCCAGTATGAGAGAATGCACGCTGCAGGCAATGGTACATTACCAGCCCTATCACACAGCGGCTTCGGCTGAAAGCAACAAGCTTAGTTCTCACAATAAAGCAGTGAGGCCAACATCTACTGATGCTGAAAGGAGAAGCTGGAGCAGAAAAGCAGAAACTTTATTCAAAATAGAAGCCGATGCCTCACTCCGTGAGCCACAGAAGGCAAAGCCAGGAGCAGCAAAGCCGAGGGCCACATTCATCACTTGTGTGCATTTATCTGCACCTTTCACAAGCTCCCGATAGCCAGGGCAGAGCGCATCTGAGAGCTGCCTGTGCCAAGCAATATGTTGCTCTGCAGTAGGTGTCATTCTGATGGATGCTGCCTTCTCCTTGCAGCTGGAAAGCTCTGGAGCCAAAGGTTACTATCCCCTTGAAAAATGAAGGGGACGTTCGTGCGCTTTGTTGTAGGCTATCAAATCAATCTCCCCACGTCCTATCAAAATACACTGAATTCCAAGGAGAGTGTCATCTGCCCGGACCAAAATGCTATCCTCCTGCAGAAACCTTCCCGTGTGTGTTGGCCACCAACCACAGTAACAAAAGCTTTTAAAGTACTCTGAATTTTTTAGCCAAGATTAGCGAAATCAAACATCAATAAATTGTTCACCAAATAAACACAAACGATTGTGTGTAGCCTGAGGCTGCTTACACCTTGTACTCTAAGAAAGGCATCCAGTTACCAGACCAGTTTGTGTCACATGCCCAGTGACCTACTCTATCCCGTTCCACAGCAAATATCATTCAGGTCATTTTAAAACGCCCTTCCATTCAGCTGACAATTCTGAACTTTATTTTTGCATGTTGCAAACATGTAAATTCAATTGCCATTCCTTCGCCTAAATGTTTGTACTGGTTTTCTTCATAAAGAAATCTACAATCTGCACATCATAATGGAACCTAGAAGCCCTGGCTCCAGGGTCAGCAGTTACTAATTTCATGACACTGTAATCCAAAAGGACTCCACGGCAGGCAGTCCCCTGAGCTTACCAAGCTCTCGTGCAGCCCTTCCTTCGCCTTTGGGACGGGCTGCCTGGAACACGCTTTGCCTCCTTGCCTCCCTGAGAAACTCCACCAGTCGTTCCGATTTTATTGCCCCTTCCTGACGCCCCCAGCTGACTGTTCTATCTTCCCTCTTTCCTCCACTTTACCTTGAGCTGATCTGCATGACAGCTGGAACCATGGACTGTTACTGATATAATTTTCTGATTTTTATCTGTTCCCCAACGGGAAGCCCTTTGAGGGTCAGGAACGTGTCCTTTGGAATGAGAATGTGCCTGGCTCACAGTATCTTCCAAAGAAAGGGCACGCAGATATGTGAGGAAGAAATGAATATCACTTTTTTTAAATGATCTTTAAAAAAAGATCACACATAGTAAATCTATACAATTTGAGCAAGTGGGAACGGAAAGCAAGATCACACACACACACACACACACACACACACACACACACGCACAAATACCCCAGCAATGCAGACCAGTGCTCTGCAGTCGGCACTTACACCTAATAATCAGCCTGCTTATTGCCAATGTAAAGCTTTTAATTTATAATTCTTATTTGCCAGAGATAAAGAAAAGGTTTGTTTCTCAGAATGAGCAAGGCTTTTTCTGGCCCCACATTTTGAAGGAAATTTCTGCCATAGGGCTTCCTGGGGGTGCAGCAGAGTGGCCCCCGCGGAGAGACACTGGCTTCCTGTCATTCTGTCATTTGCATGCCAGCACATGGGGACAGCAGAGGGTGGAGAGCCCACGATGGAGACACCAGCAGATTCCACGGCTGGTGAGGGCTGCTCTCTGCTTCGAGATGGTGCCTTCCCGCTGTGTCCTCACGTGGTGGGAGGAGACAATCCTCCAATCTCTTTTATAAGAGCACCGAGCCTATTCATGAGGGCAGAGCTTTCTACAAGACCCTACCTCCTAGTGTCATCACATCTCGGATTGTTTCAACGTATGAATGGGGGGTGGGGCTCAAACATTCAGACCATGGCAGAACCCTAATAAGAAATATGGATCATTATCCCTGATTCAGCATGTTCTTTCTATACACCTAAACTGTATCACGTGCTGTGGTCCCCAGATAGCCGATTTGGAGCAGCTAGACAGACAGGGTTTATGAGACTGTTTGTACCTAGATTGGTCTCTGTCATCATTCATGTCCATATCAATCATGGAATGCAGGGGAGGGGGGAGCCTATATTTTTAAAACTTCCTATCAAAGGCTTTCTTACACATTACTATAATAGATCTGAACAGCACAACATTGAAAGAGAGGCAAGATACCTATAACCCAATTTTAAAAATGAAAAAAAATGGAGGCAAAAGTATCGATATGTCCAAAATCGTAAAACAAAGGTGGGCACAGAGGCACGGTTTTTAATTTGTGTTATCTCTAGCTGCATAAGAAATCACCTGGAAACCTCATCATTTATGACAACAAATACTATTATCTGACCATTTATGTGGATCAGGAGCTCAGAGGCAGTTTGTTGGATAGTTCTGGTTTAGGGTCCCTCAAGAAGAGGCACACACGGCGTCGGCCAGAGCCGCAGTCGTCGGAAGGCTTGGCGGGGCTGGAGGACGCTCTTCAGCGATGGCGCTCGCACGGGCTGGAAGGACACGACCTTAAGAGGTGGTGGCCGGTCTCCTCCAGGGAGAAGCATCCAAGAGAGCAAGGGGGAAGCAGAGGTAACTTTCTGAGCTGGCTTCGGAAGTCACACACCAACAATTCTGCCACACTTGCGGTGAGTCTCCGTCCCTGGAAAGGAGGCATGTCAAACAATCGTGGACCCTTTTTTAAACCTCCACACACCCCAACTTCTGCGTTCTTTCTCCCGTGACAGTACAGAGTCCTGGACAGACCCCGGGGAGGTCTGTCCCTGGACAGTGCCACAGGAAGGCAGATGTGGTTTATTATTAATAAAACTGCTGTTCCCTAATCTTAATTCTTATCTCTCTTCTGTGGACCTTTCTGCCAACGCAGCACCCTGAAATGTCCTGTCTTCCTTCTACAAACACGTGTTCTGGGTCCCTCCAAACACGCTGTTGCCGTCTATCACATGAAACGCTAGCCAGAAGCCCAAGCTTACACCACGCCCTAGGAAAGCGCAGTATGTCCGTGCACCTGCTCGAGTGTCAGGGCATTTCTTAACCAGTGACTCAGTCCCCTGTCCTCTCTGCGTCCAAGGCCCTCCATGAAGCCCCAGTGCGTGAACACGCCTGCGGGAGGTCTTTAAATAACAGAGGGAGGCCCATCTGCAAAACATCTTTCTCATTCAAGATCAATTTTACCTGACAAATGACGCGTTTTAGCACACATTTAGAACAGAACGGGACAGTCTTAGCTCAGGTGCAGTGCAAAATCCAACGATTTCACCACACAGTCTCATTTTCTCCTAATACTCAAATTCGATGTGGAATTATCTAATTTATCTAATTGGCTCCCGTGAAAGGCACCACCATTTAGCTACAAGGTTGCTTTAACACAAATGTGCAAAAGTATTTGATGACCCGTTCAACAGTCCACAGTTGCTAACACCTATCTCATGCAGATGGACCATGATGGCCACTGTCCCCGGCTTTATGAAGAAGAGGAGGGAGGGAGGAAGAGGAGGGAAAATAAGAACAGGGAAGTAGGAGAGAAGAGGAGGGAAAATCTAGGGAAAGCAGTCGCTGGGCAGAAATTATTTTAAATTGATCTATTCAAAGGCTGCAAAGCCATCAGAGAAATCTTATCTCTGATGAGCCCTCAAGCTGTCCTCAGAATTAATGCCAAATTGGCACAGAACTTTTCAATTCTGCTCACATTTGCAGTGAAGCAGTTCCATTGTCAAGTGGATTCTGATTATGATTGCAAACATGAAAGAAACGTGTAGACAGGTAGCAGAGTGTAATTTCATTGTCCCTGTGATAGATTAAGGAAGGTATCTTGCAATATAATATAAAACAGAAAGCTACACATAATAACCCAGCACGTGCAGAGTGTTCATTAAAGCAGCAAAGGAATAGATTTGTTAAATCATAATTGTTTTTATATTTACAATTTATCCAATAAATTAAGGTTTAGTACACTAATTAGATTGTATATTACGGTACCTGCACGTGCTACCTCCACTCACTCCACAGCTGGCAGATGGTGCGGAGCAGATGAGTCTGCTATCAGGAGCCACAGAATTTTAAAGAGACAAGTATAATTGTGCACCTTGCTTTTTTTGTTGTTCTCCTACCACGTTTGTGATGCTGGCCCACTTACATCACAGCACAGCTTCAGTCTTACTGCTGTACCTTTATTTGAAAACCGCTAATGCTTTTCTTTTTATGCGAATTACCTATATCACTCATACTTTAAAATTTTAGGACAAAAAAATTCAATCATGTCAGAAACCCTTTGAAGGCGTTTCCTGTGAAATGATGACGTGTGTGCTTCTCCTCTTTCTGGTGCATTACTTGACTTAACAAAAGTCTCAGTCATCTGAAACCTACCTGGAGACAAATTCTCCCATGGATGGAATATCCGCTGAGTGACAGAGGAACAGAATAAAACGACTGCAGAGATCCTGTGGAAGGACATGCGGATTAGTTGATTGTCACTAACGCAAAGAGATAAAAATCATTTAAAAAAAAGAAGAGGTGAAAGGTGGATCAACATGATGAACAATGAGTTGTTCACCCAGCTGTTCTCAAAGTAGACCGCGAAGGCTAATCCGCCTCAGGGAAAATCCGTCCTCTTGTAGGGGAGTCCTATGTCTGCACCTACCAGATGAGTGAACCTCTCCCAAGGGCAAAGAAGCCCACAAGTATTAGATTAATAAACAGAAAGCTCCTCTCCACCCTCCCCCTCCCCAAGTAGCTTCAGATAGCTTAAAGGCTTTTAAAACGTAGGATTAGTGATTCAGGGCGTGTTATGATTCCCAAGGTGTTCAGTTTCATCCTTGACCAAAGGCACCCACTCCGCCATATTTTTCACTGAAGACTCCAGCAGTGAACATGTGGCCACGCTGTTGTTTGCTGGTCTGACCCGGCTGCAGTTCCTGTGATCACTGCAGGTTTGTGGAAACCTGTTGGACGGGTTCCCAGGTACGGGGGCCAGGTACGGGGGCTCCACTTTGCCATGCGGTTTTCTTGGTGTCTCTTCAACACCACATGTTATAATAACAACTTCCAATAGTCCCCATTTTGAAAAACTAATTAAAATAATCAGTAATGTATGCCCAAAACTTTAAAGCAATTTGGTTACAATAGGACTCTTTCTAATAATGTTCTACCTTATAGTCTTTTATAAAAGAAACTATTTTATAATTAAAAATGTTATCTTTTTTGGAAGCTTCAATTCATAAATGCTTAAATCATGGTGTTTAACAATGCTAATTTGCTTGAAAATTATATATAATGTCTTTTTAACAAATTAACTATTTTTTTTTTGAGACAGGGTCTCACTCTGTCAACCAGCCTAGGGTGTAGTGGTGTCACCATAACTCACAGCAACCTCAAACTCCTGGGCTGGAGTGATTCTCCTGCTTTAGCCTCTGGAATAGCTAGGACTACAAGTGTGTGCCACCACTCCCAGCTGATTTTTCTATGTTTTTGTAGAGACAGGGTCTTGCCCTTGCTCAGGCCACTCATTTTTGAATGTATAAAAATATATTATATATTATGTATTAGAGTTTTCTATTATAAACTAAAATCTAATAGTTACCTATGAATATTATTAGGCTACCCCAATGGCAATCTGAAATGAACAAGTTAGCAATACAAAATATATCTTCATTATAACTCTAGAAGACACTGTAGAGAACAGTTTCTCAGTACAGATGCCCCATCTATTAATAAGAATGTGGCAAGTAGAAATATAGTCAACTTTTTTTGTATTTTGGTAGTTTGATGGAAGTTGACATCTACATATGGTTTTAAATGTTTCTGAGTAACAGTAATGTCCCGAATAATAGTCCTGAACAATGTCCTGAATAACAGTACAGGAATAATGTCCCGAATAACAGTACAAATCATTTAGAACATTAACTAATAGAGTCACAGTTTATATAGTTTTTACACATGGATGGAATGGCGACTCGATTAAAAAAAAAAAAAAGGAAAACATTTTTTAAAATAGTTTCATAGAACAATCTGAAATCTGGGCATGGTTCAGTAAGAAAATAAATAAATAAATAAAGATTGTGGCTCAGTTTTTGTGCTTGCATACAAACGACGGTAAGATTTTTAACAAGACCATATACGCGCAAAGACTTTGTCTTCCCAGCATCCAGTTCTTGGGGCCCTTCGCGTAAAGCTGTGGACCTTCCCAAGCCAAGGCTACTGCAGAACTCGTAAGGCTCTCGGAGAAGGTGTCAGTTGAGAGCAGGAGTCTGACTCACTTCCCGCAAAGCCAAACCGCCTCCCTTCTCCCCATTTTTAGCAAGAACATCATGGGCGTGGACTCAGATGGTCAGAGAGGGATTTTCAGATCCATAGTTGATAAATGCCATCAGACCTGTCCCCTCTGAAATAAGAACAATGTCAGGCCCCCCACTCCCCAAATCGTGTGAAGATTCAAGGCCAATCGCACCGAATATGCTCTGAGCTGATTAAACTTGTGCACGAACGTTAATTGCTGTAATTATTTATTCTTTATCCCCCTTATCTAGGATGGATAAAAAGCCAAAAAATTAATTTTGATCAAACTTAATTTCTAATAAGTGCTGATCTAATTAAAGTAACTGCCATACAGTTTAGAATGATTTGTATCTCTCAGAAAAGCTTATTAACCCAAATAAATGACAATTGGCGGGAACAGGAGAAGACGGTCTTGTTGCGAGAGATCTTCTGGTTCTCACGTTGTGATGTAAACCACCCAGGGAGCTACATTTCTCTCTCTCTCACTCTCACTTTCTCATGCACCAGCACTGCCACCACCTCCAAAATATTCAACAAATAACTGACCACTAAGTGCACAAAAAATACCAGAAACTTGGAATCTTCCACTCAAACAGCCACAGTCTCTGACTCAGTGCATGGACCTACAGGTTGTTCTCACCTCCTGGAGGAGGAGCTGTTATTGATGGACTCATCAGATTCTGTTGTGGAAACAGTAAGTAGAGAGAGATCATTTCCTTTACACCAATTAATTAGTATTTTTAAGGTTAATGCATGTGTTACACGTCTGTGTGAATGTGCGTGTGTGTGGTGTGTGTGGTACGTGTCTGTGTGGTATGTGTGCATGTGTGTGGTGTGTGTGGTACGTGTCTGTGTGGTATGTGTGCATGTGTGTGGTGTGCGTGTAGCGTGTGCGTGATGAGGGAGTATATAGTGTGTGTGTTTCGCCCTTGGACTTTTCTGGATTGGACAGGAGCCCGTGGAAGGTTCGAGGAGATGGGGAGCTGGTCTGATTACATCTTAACAGAATCCCTCTGCAGCCCATTCAGAAATAAATTTCTGGGAATCTGCCTTGGGCCTAAGGAGCCCTGGTGAGAGCGTGTCACTTGCAGGGTTTCATGACAGGTTGGATGTGGGTCATAAGAAAAAACAGAGAAACCGAGGAAGACCCTAAGGCTGCTGTCACCAGCGAGTCTGGGAACGGGACTGGTTAGATGAGCCGAGGAGGACGGCTGGAGAGCAGTTTCGACATGGAGGTGGAGTAAAAGTCCAGTTCGGGCCGGTCAGGATTGGAAGGCTCATTAGGTTTCCATCAGAGCAGTCCAGCAGGATGTGAGTCTGGGGCTCAGGGGAGAAACAGGGCGTGGGGCGGGATTCATGAATCCCTGGCGTGAAAGCCACGCATTAGCCGTGGTCACCTAGAGACGGATTGCACCTCTGGCTTTCCCAGGTGAAACGAGAGAAGACAGAGCAGACGGGGAGGGGCAAGGAGATCCAGGAGCCACGAAAGGGGCAAAACTGTTCTGAAAAGGAATCCTGAGTTAACCTCTCGACTTTGTCCAGGAGGTTCGAGTAGAATGCGGCCAGAGAATGAAGGATAGGTCCGAGTTCTGCAGAGGTCCCTGTGTCGCCCATTTGGTGGAGTCACAGGGAAGGATGCTGGACAGGAGTGGGCTCTCACGCGAGCCACAGGGGGCTGGGGTCTGTGGGGACGCCTCTCCATTCACAGTTTGCAGGAAGGGGCAGCGGGGACTGGGGCCACACCTACAGCACATGTGAGATAAAGGAAGAGGAAATTGTTTAAGGTGATATTTCATTGACTCAACTCCAATGGGAATTAACCAGCAGGGTAAGGGCAGGTGACAAGGCAGCGCCCAGGGTGCCCAGTGGCTGCAGGTACCAAGTGGACCCCACTTCCCAGGGGTCCCCCATCTCAGCCGGAGCCTGTCAATTCTGACAATTCTTCCCTCAGGACAAGAGCGAAGTCCTTGCCCATGGCACCAGTAGCAGAGACAGGTTAGAAGGTGAGATGGGCCTGCAGGGCAGGTGCAGATGGACATTCTCTCGAGATTGCTCCTAGGTGTGCAGTGAGATCAGGTGACCAGGCGGAGCCAAGCGAGGAGGAGGGAGGAAGAAGCCGCGGCTCTAAGCGGCTGCACCAAGCTACGGTGTCCCTGGTCTGCCGACCCCTGGGGTCCCATAGACATCTGCAAGGTATCTGTGAAGTTAGAACCATTTTTATAATAGAATTAAGATGCTATTTGCTTTTTCCGATTGTGGTGATGTCTGGTGCAAAAGCAATAGTGAGTAAGATGCCTGGCCCAAGCAGAAATCAAGACAGTGGTGCCAAAATGTACTGACAGCCAGGTGTTCTGCACGCCATGGCTTTGCAGCTTAAAACAAAAAGAACCCGCAGGCACATATATGCACACGCCTGCGCGTGCGCGCACATACACACACACACACATTTCCAGTTTCACTTAATGCCCTTGATGAAGCTGTAAATGTTATCGATATTATTGAATTTCAGCCCTTACGCATGTATCTCTTTTCTGTGTGATGCATGTATAAGACGCATAGAGCACTTTTGCTGCACACTGGAGTGTGAGGCTCATCACGCTGACGTCAAGGAAAAGGACTTGACAAGTATTTGAGCTTCAGGCTGAATTAGCTGCTCTTTTCATGGGACACCGTTTTTATTTGAAAGGAAGATCTACAGACAAACTGGCCACTCGGCCCTGGGTGTGTGGCAGACATTGTCTTGACAATGAATGAAGTGAGCCTGTCATTTTGAGAACAACAGCTGACTATGCTTTTTGCCAATATTGCAACTCTCAGGTGAAAATGAGAAGTATGGAAAACTGGGCTCGATGGCTTCTCCATACTTTGAAGATGTTTCTGATGAAATGGCCAGTAATAACAGCAAGCATAATATTTTTTGGCTATTGTATAATGAAATGTGTAGGCATGCAGAAAACATGGATAACTCAGCAAATTAATATTTTTCAAAGAATCGATGCGTAATGTTATAAAATTATGCTCTGGTGAAAGATCCATTCAAAGTCCATGACAAGCAAATGCAACGCAGAACGCAAAGCTCAGTGGTGTGATTCCAGGTTCCTCACTGCAACTAACTTTTAAGAAACTTACACTTTCCAAGTTTCTATGTAATATCAGAGAAATATATACATCCTTTAAAAAGGAGATCAAAATACTCCTTCTATCTGTTTGAACCTACTTCAACGTAACAACCTGTTGCAAGAAATTGATGCCAAAGAGATATGACAATCAACTGTTTTCTATTCAGCCTGACATTGAAGAGATTTGCACACACGGATGCCACTCTTTTTACTGAGTTTTCACAAAAATTAGGGAGAGGCAAAGATATACAATGTAACCAAAATGCTAAAAAAAAAAAACCAAAAAACTTTTTAACAGGTGGTGGGCAGGCAGGTGTGGGGAGGAGGAAAGGGGTGTATGCTTCCATAACGTGTATGATGCACACCACCAGGGGATTGGTCATATCGGGGGGAGGGAGAGGGCAGGGGCAATATTTGTAACCCTAACAATATTTGTACTTCCATAATTTGATAAAATAAAAGGGAAAAAATATTTATATTGTGTTAACATATCTTAGGTTTTCATTATCTCTAAACAAAATAGTAAATAAATATTCTAGAAGTTTTCAGTTTTAATTCCTAATACAGTACATTTTGAATGATGTCATTCACATGAACGAAAACTCTGCTGTCTTCCATAATATTTAAGGATGCAAAGGAGGTTCTGGCATCAAAATGGCCCAGAACTACCAGATCAGGGAACTGCGGTCAGATAGCTGGGCATGAGGGATTCAGCCTCGGTTAGTAGTCCTCAGTGAGAACTGAGCCCAGTGGGTGGTTGACCTGGTGTTCTCCAGGCACACTCACATGCCCGGAGCGGGTAGTCAATAGCCCAAATTTGTCTCTCTAATAGAACTGTTTTTAATGCCTGCATCCTTCACAGTTCTTTTTATTTAATTTAATTTTTTTTATAGAGTCTCACTCTGTAGCCCTGGCTAGAGTCCCATGATGGCAGCCTAACTCACAGCAACCTCCAAATCCTGGGCTCAAGCGATCCTCCTGCCTCAGTCTCCCGAGTAGCTGGGACTACAGGCACGAGCCACCATGCCCGGCTAATTTTTTCTACATATTTTTAGTTGGCCAATTAATTTCTTTCTATTTTTGGTAGAGACGCGGTCTCTGTCTCTCCTGCTCAGGCCGGTTTCAAACTCCTGACATTGAGCCATCCTCCCATCTCAGCCTCCCAGAGAGCTAGGATTACAGGCGTGAGCCACCTTACCCAGCCTCTAATAGAACTGTTGTTAATGCCTGTATCCTTCACAGTTTTTAGTTACAAGCCACAACATTAGCACCAGCTGATGTGATTCTGAAAGGAATGTGGCTGGTTAGGTTGCAGAGTGACGCGGAATCCTGCAGAGCAGGCCTGCAATGGACGGACCGACAGCAGGGAAAGCGTCCAGCGTCCAGGGGAGGACACGCCTGGACGTGGGGAGAGGCTAGGAGCCTCTACCACTGTCTCCGGGTGTGGTTACTGGGGCCCTGCCAAAGTTGCGTGGACACAGGGCACCCCCATCCCCGTCTCTGTGTCCTGCCTGCTCTGGGTTACAAATCCTAGACCACAGCCTGCGATCGGCTGAGCCAGATACTCGCCAATAGGAGAGGCAGCAATCGGGTCATCCTGCTGTCATTCCCTCTGTGACAGGAAATGCTCCCTGCCTGCTTCTCAGAGTCACACGCCGTGGTAGGAACCCCTCGGGGACCTGCAAATGCCCATCGCTGTCGTGCTGACCTCTCCCCGAGCCTCCACATCTCCCTGAGGTCTTAGGTTTCTGGAATATCCGCACCAAAAAGCCTTATGGTATTTCTGTTATGTGCTGTGAGATAATAAAATTAAAACCAGCCTCCTGGTCAAATGTGGTCGGAAGGGACAAAGAGAAGCCAAGGAAGAGGGAAAAGAGAGAGTGCTGTTGATGTTCACAGTCACTTTAGGAACTTTTGTGTTCTTGCAGCCACCCTGCAAGTCAGCCGACCTTGTGACCATCGTTTCAGACATCGGCATGTGGATTTAATGCACATGGAATAATTCTTTGGTTTGCTTTAAAATGAATTGTTTGAAATAACCAAGACAATTCATTTTCTTGTTTGCTTGTTTTGTAATAAGCTGTTAGAACATGCAAGAGATCTGGGAATAAGAGCTCTGGAGCTAAATTCTGCTCTATCCTTAATCTACCTATATAGAAAGACAACAGCACAGCACTGGGTGCTTGTTTTAAATGATCAAATTATATGGAGTTTTTTTTTTTCTTTCTTTTAAGTGGAAGGGGCAAGAATAATTCTGAATGGGGTGGAAACCCCTGTTTAGGTGTGGGATATGTTGTATGGGTAGAATTACCTAAAAATGTAATCCCATGGAACGACAAAATTAATAAGTTAACATTAAACATCTGATGTTTGTACAGACTCTAGCCACCAGGGACTCTCTGTACAGATACAATCCTGAATGGATCTCCTCATCTCTGGGACCACAGCTACTTGTTCTCTTTATTTTTAAAGGATGCATTTTTTAAAGGAAGCAAACAAAATAGCCAGGAATAAATGACCCAGAACGATGCCTTCTTTTCCAACACCGAATCTCTGCTGAAAGATTGAGTCTCTGAGGTTGCTGTGTGTTGGTGGAGGGGTCGGCGTTGTTAATAAGTTGTCCTGGGGGTGTGAGGCCTCCAGGGACTCACGCCTACCCCCGAGGTGAGTCACCCGCCTTTTCCTGACACTTTTCCACTCCCAACCTGGGACTCTGGTCACCAGCCTGTGCCGCTTTCATTTCAGTACCTATCAAACCAAAACCTGGATTTCAATGTGGATGTGTGACATTTGGGGAACATTATGGTGGTAGAAATCGAGAATTATCAAAATTTAAGATCTCTTGAGCAACAGATGAACCACGGGAAAAGCATTGTTATTTTTAAAAATGATTTAATATAGATAGAAGATAGACGATAGATAGGTTGGTAGCCCTCAAGCAATCATAATAATAGAGCTTATAGACCTGATGGTGGCAGTTCACACAGTCACTTGGCGACAGACACTTATTAAGCCATTTTTAGGTGCCAGAGCTAGACTTGTGCAATATGCTACCATATGTCAGTGGAGCAGGAGAGAAGTCATGCAATGATATCAAACATTAATTGTCATAGCGCTAATGAATTTGAGTTTTAGAAGGAAAAAAACTCAAACAGAACATCTGGTTAACCTATTTAAATTGGGAAAATGAAGATTCAAAAGTTGTAAGCCAATGCCAAAAGGAAATCCAACTCCTGTTTTCCTTTGCCCTGTGATCTTTTCCTTGTGCACCACACGCACACACTCTCTCTCACACATACACACACACACTCACACATTCACACACTCACACACACACATTCACTCTCACACACACATACACACACTCACACATGCACACACATATACTCTCACACACACATACACACACTCACTCACACATGCACACACATATACTCTCACACACACACACATGCACACACACTCACACATGCACAGACACACACACATGCACACACACTCACTCTCACACACACACTCACACACACAGTCACTCATGCATGCACACACATACACACACACACATACTCACACACTTACACACACGGCAGAATTCAGCGGGGTAAGAAGGTGGGATAGAAGGTATCTCAGGCAACTGTATCGTATGCCAAGGTAGTATGTCTGGGTCACAGAAGTCGTGGAAAAGAAGAAAGATAGATTATAAACTCTATCTAAAATTTTCATATCTATTTTTATTGCTTTCAAAAACAGAGCCTTGGTTTCATATTAATTGAACACTAAAATTAAAAACAAACTTCCACATGTCCAAATTTTCTAAAGTAAGTGCTGTGTGGTATCCTCATAAGGCAAGGTTTAGGTTTTCTATTAAATTATTTTCAGTTAAATGTGAGCCCTACGTAAGCCATTTGGTGGGGAAGAGATATGCAGATTACAAACTGTTACTAGAAAAACTAATGCAAGAAACAAATTCGTCTTTTTTCTAATAGACTTGGATGTTTATTTTAACTGTTTATATATTCACCTAAGGGAAAACTGTACTTTTGATTTTAAGTCAGAACCACTTTGAGAGTAAGGACTATATTACTTAATTTTGATGGTTTTGAACATGGTCTTCTGTTTCAGCTATTTCGTATTGAAATGCGCCAATTATCTCAACCCACAAACCATGTACAATATTCCTGTTTTCCTCTGTATCATGGAGATGTTTTATCATAAATGCAAATTGTAGAAAATCACAGCATTTTTACAATTTCAAATTTGGCGTCTGCAGGCTTGAGAGTGGCATTCCATCAACTGTGTTCTCTCTCACAGCCATAACCCCATGTCATCATTAAGAAGATCCAAAAAGCCAAGATCATTATCTGCTATCACATGTATGTGTTAATTTTGATGGACTTCACCGGGAAAGGAACTAACAAAAAATTTTGAAGATTGACACTTTTATTTTAGCCAGAGTTTTTCTCTTATTTTCCAGCCTTTTTTTTTTTTTAACTGAATCAAGTTTGATATAAGTACATCAGAGTGATATTATGATGGATTTGACTTTATTGCTGTAATTATAGCTGTAAAAATTATGTATTCATAAGCAACCATTTGTAAATCAAACGTATTTGCACTTTTTTAAAAAAAACGTAATTTTCTTGACATGAGGAAATAATGACATTTCAGATGCTGTCCTGACGTCCTGGTTCAGGCAGGTGTTTTCCCACTGGGCTGGGATCAGCCAAGCGCCTTACAGCCACGCCGCCCGCCCCGCCCAGTGGGGTAGCGCCCCCTGGTGGATTGTGGAAGCAGTTTTGGGCACTTCAGTTCTAAGTCTGATGAGAAGGAAGCTTTTTCCTGCTCTACACTTTGTAGACATCTTTCACTGCCCTACATTTTTACACTCAGCGTTGTATATGCGGACTATACAACAGGACTGGATAGAAAGTCTCCTACATCCGAAATCACTGGTCTCCAAAATGAAAACGACGGGCTAGTAATTGGAATTCAATTCGATGCAATTTATTGGCTCATTGGTGTAAAAAACTAGCAAACTGGGTGGTGTTTTTGATGGAGAGGTTGCAGGGAAGATGAAGAGGGATCATCCTTAACTTTTTCAGACTGTCCAGAGCCCATCCCTGAGCTGTGCAGATTCAGCCCTTCATCCTCATTTGCCATCAGGGGAGCATGTTCAATGTTTTTAAAAGACCAATTCCATTTGAAGACCACAACAGGATTCAGGGATTTGTATTTTTTATCTACGCTGTTTCACGGGTGAGGAAACCAAGGCCCAGACAGGGTACAAGACATTCCCTGAGGTCACACAATAAGGTAGAGCGTAAAAAAGCGCTCGTGGCACCTGGACTGATAACACAGTTATGGGTTCCCGGTTAGATCTGTCTTGACCGTATTTTCTTTAAATAAAAATCCACACAGGTTTCTTTGATAAACTATAACCCATAATCCACATTTTTTTATTTATCTCCAAAAAGAATGTGCTGACCCCGGGTCCTGTGTGACAGAGAAGAAAAAGAAATCTGATTTGGTTGTAGGCTTTGGAGAAAAGTAGATCAAAGACAGTCATTTAAATGAACTCTCTAAAACAATACAATGGTCGTCTTCTCCCCTTCTCCCAAAAGACCGCATTTTTTTTTTCTTTTTTCCTCCAAAAGCTCTTCTGGAAAGAAAAGATCACATTTTTTAAACAGGAAAATGGAGCAACATGGTTTACCAACAGAACACAAGGCTTGGAGCTCAAAGTACCCTGTGCAATCCAAAGGTCACTTCAACCCCAGCACTAGGAGCCGTCAGACACTGTTTGAGGCGGCATTTCACTGCGGCAAGAGGACATTTGCTCTTAGGCAAGACAGGGAGTCTTGTGACTGTGCCATTTGAAAAAGGATTAAAAGGGAGAGTCCAAAAGCTTCAGCAGGAATGTGGAGGGTTCCTCCTCCCCGAAGAAACAATCAACTGAATTCTAAGAAACCCCGAGGCTAGGATTTGAGAGAAGGTAAGGGCCCCATCTGCCATTTAGCATGAAATGAGTTTCCAAGTTAGTTTGCTTTGCCTCTGCCCAGCTTTAGGTAGATTTTATTTCACTCTAAGAGAAAAGGTAAAGAGAGTTGAACCAAAAGAAATTAATGCTAAGGAAAAGCATATACTTTGCTATTAGAGCCTATATTCCATGGTGTCAAAGAAAAACCATAGATCTGAAAAGACAATGGTATGTTCCCTTTAAAAATCTGAATGTGTGATATAGCAGGCAGGACTGAATTGAGTAGAGCACTGACGAATTTTTTTTAAATCTATAATTTTCTTATATCCCTTTAAAAAAAAGCCTCAAGAAGAATCTCATTTGTCATTATAAAAACATGAGAAGTCGGCAGTGTTCAAGGAATAGGTACTCAAGAGTATTTTTTTTTTTTAAATTAAGAACTCGAAGAAGTAATGGAAGGCATTACTGAAAAACTACTTTTGAGGACATAAAATACATGGATTGTTTCAAAACATTACTTAGGAGTATTTCACAAAGGAATAGAATGAAGGTGGGGAGGAAAACAAGAAACGAAAGGAAGCCTGATTAAAGCTTTTGCAGGGTTTGAATGTGCAGCTCCAACGTGGAAGCGTGTTGACCACTAAGGCGGTGCAGAGAAGGGCGCGGTGGATCCCAGCACCCGGCCAGCGACAGTGATCAGAAACCACACACATGCCGCAGTCAACGCGTCTGAGGTTGGTCTTTCGGCTGGCACAGTGACC
The DNA here is from genome assembly GCA_008750895.1 of Mirza zaza. NCBI lineage: Eukaryota > Metazoa > Chordata > Mammalia > Primates > Cheirogaleidae > Mirza > Mirza zaza. The sequence continues at coordinate 101,761 of VSMD01067368.1, forward strand.
ACTGCTCTATCTAACCCCTCCTTTCCCCTCGAAGGCCTTTCGGAGACTTCCAAATAACCCGACGCTTGCCCGGTCCTTCAAGATGTTTCCCAGTCTCCATGCGACCTGCAAATCCCTCTGCCAGGACAGAATTCCACTGCGCATTCTTCCTTCCTCGGCGCCTCCTGCACCGCCTGTCCGTACCTGCTCACGCAGCGTTTGGGGGGAAGACACGTTTTCTCATATTTTCTGAATCGAAAGTCGGCACGGAGAAGGATGTGTTCATGGAGTGGCTGAAAGTCTTTTCTTACTTTCCAATAAAGAAGGACTAAAGTCTTTGTTGAAGCTAAAGTAGAATCCAACACAGTAACTGGATCCCAGGCTGCGTAAAATTGGGCATTAAGTCTCACAAGAAGAATGCAGCCTTCCATATCAGCCCTGCAGACAAATTTTAAAGAGATTGTTTTGCTTGTGAAGTCTGATCCTACGGTGCCAGCCTATGAGAGTCAATTTTCTTTTGCTGTTCACAAAATACCTCCAATTAGAGGTGAACTAAAAATGTATCGTCTGTCTGCTTGCTTGCTTTCTTTCTTTCTTTCTTTCTTTCTTTCTTTCTTTCTTTCTTTCTTTCTTTCTCTCTTTCTTTCTCTCTTTCTTTTCTTTTTTGTTTGTTTGTTTCTTTCTTTTTCTCTCTTTCTCCTCCCTCCCTTCCTTTCTTCCTTCCTTCCTTCCTTCCTTCCATCCTTCCATCCTTCCTTCCTTCCTTCCTTCCTTCCTTCCTTCCTTCCTTCCTTCCTTCTTTCTTTTTCTTTCTTCTTTCGTGACAGGCCTATGGACAACTACCTAAGGCTGAGGAATCCAAATCTCTCTCCCTCTCTCTCTCTCTCAACATACGCCCAGCTTGTGCATGTGACAGAGTTGGTCTGATGAGCATAGTGTGCTGTGACATGTCACACTGACCGGTGACACAGACACACACAGTACAACACATAACACCATGAGAACCATGGAAATAGGAGAAATCAAAATGGAAAGGATTTGCCTTTTCTGAATGAGACGTGGAGGCTCTGCTTCCAGATGGATTCTCTCGGCCCCTGGAGACGCGCCAGCACTCAAGGCCCAGGGCAAGGCCCTCTCGGGGGGCCTGGAAGCCCCCACGGCCAGAGAGAGGGCCAAGGGGAGGAAGAAAAGGGAGGGAGAGATGTGGAGAATGGAGGAGGAGAGGCAAAGGAGGTGCGGAAAGGCAGTTGGATGGATCGTGAATGTAGCTGTGTAAGGACGCAGGTCTGCTAGTTCTGAAACAGACAATTGAGTCGGAGTCGGCAGCCCTCTTCAACCTCTCACCTGTCACCGATTAAAACAGGAACGCGGCCAGCTCAAACTGAGGTCCGTAACATGGTCTTCAAACACCTCCAGCCCCACCGGTCTGGTCCCCTGGAGATAAAGTCCTCTGAGTCTCCATCAGGCTCCAGGACCCCAGAGCCTCACAGGGCCGGGCTCTTCCAGCCCGTTCCCCACCCTGCGCGGGACACGCTGGGCAGGCGCTCCCAGGAGAAAGGACCCGGCGGCGGCTGACTTCTGCTGACCCTCGTACCCTCGAGAGCGCCCACGGAAAGACCACTTCGCTTATTCTCACGGCATTTCCCCATTCTGTGTGCTGTTAAAATTATATACGATAATGTAATTCATAATTTTATAATATATGATAATATGTAATATAATATTATAGCACAATGAATAAAATGTAGAATAATATCATCATATATTATAACATGCAATGTAAATTGACTATAATATCATATGATATCATACGGTGCAGTGTAGAATTAAAGTTGTAAGAGACAGAGAGCAGAGGGTCCCTTTCTGTGGGCATTGATCCTGTCAATCGACAGCCACATGGTCCCTTAGTGACGGGTGCCCGTACCCCTACAGCCTCAGAGTACCCGCAGCTCAGCCCCTGTTCAGACCTGGGTCCGGACTGTGCAGAGTCGCGGCTGTGACGATGACGGTGCCCGTGGCAGTGGCTGCTGTGGGCGTGACGATTGTCTCTCTGCAGAGCCAAGCTCCACAGGAGGAATTTCAGGACTCTGGGATTGGAGCGTCGGCTCCACGGCCGCCCGCCGGACACGGATGCACGACAGTGCATTTGGAAACCTCCCCCTTCGCGTCCTGTGCAGGGGGCCGTGCTTGGAGCCAGCGGTGTGTGCCAGCCAGGGCCCCTTTGGAGCTGCCACGCTGGGGTCCGTCCCCTGGAGCTGGGGTGAATGCTGATGGGGGGGACCTCTCTGCTTGCTGATTAGCAAACCTACCGTGACCGCAGGCAAACTGCAGCGGCCGGCCCCCTCCGTGCCCCACAGGTGCGTGCTGCGTGGCGGGTGTGAGTCCTGCTCACTGCATCAGCCACCTGGAAGGCAGCTGCAGAAAGACCGCCAGGCAGAGCCTCCCACCCGGTGCAGAAAGCTTCCCTGAAGCTCCCCAAGCCAAAGGCTTTCTTACCTATAAAAACCATAACGATGGCAAATTCATGGATTCACATGGAAGTTCATTTGATTTGCATCAAAATGTTTTTTTATTTATTTTTTATTTTCTTCAGCATATTATGGGGTTACAAATGTTAAGGTTACGTATATTGCCCTTGTCCTCCCCCCTTCAATTTGTATCAAATTCTTAACACTAGAAAAGTCTTCCTTACATTAAACCAAAATTTGCCTTTTTATTCCTTGTGCCCAGAGCCGCAGGCTACGTAAGGTAAGTTTTCTAAATTATTATCTTTCACGGTTGTGTTTGCCGTAGCTCAGATTCGCACGGCGTGCTGGCTCCCTCAAAGGTTCATACAAACCACAGGAGATGGACACACGAGGACCAGCGTCCACCCAGCCCGGTCCCGAGGAGAATGGGATTGCCACGCCTCTTGCTGGAAGCCAACTTCCTCATCACTGAGCAGGATTTGATGACCACTGGAGGAGGTAGAGGCCTTAGCTCTCTTCTAAAACAGGCAGACGCAGTGGCACACACATATGTGTGCACACACACACAAACTCACCACACGTGTGTACATGTTCTCACACACATTGCACACACACACACATACACACACATTTCCATTACCACAACATTAGGAATCTCGCCATTATCATGTCTTAGGGCTGAATTACAAAATTGAACAGGGTTATTTCCTGAAGAATAGTTGAAATGTGCATGTTATTCAAAGGACAAGGAGGTTCTTTTTGGGAAAAGTCTCTTTTTTTTAAGATCTAGCCATCTGCCATCTTACTGGTTTATATTCTACAATGTAAAGGAATCATTTGTTCACTCAAGAGGTTTCCGTGGACAAAAAAACACAGGAGGAAAAGGTATACAAAGGAAACAGTACTGATTAGGACAATTTGGTGATTAATGAAAAGAAGCATAAAGAAGAAAGTGCTGGTTTTGCCAATAATTTATGGTATGAACCTCAAAAGCTCCTTTATTTGTCAGAGCCTAAGTTTTCTCTCAGTGAAACCAGAAATTGAACCCAGGGAACTTGAAATTTCCCTCAAGTTCTTAAATGCTCTGTGGTTGTAACTATAGCCTACAGGTCAGTGGGGGAAGATCGAGAGTCAGAAAGAGGAAAAATAACCACGTATAAGTGCTTAACAAGTATTTGCAGACTGAATAAATGAAGAAGAATATAATATACTTCAAAATGTTTTTGAAAGTAAACTTACTTTTAATTATAAACCATAAGGTAATGCAAGTCCTCATGTAAAGAATCTTATGCATTCCCCAAATGCTATTTTTTTAATACCAATTTCTAGTTGTTTACTCTTTAAGTTTTTTTTTTTTTTTTTTTTTTTATGTTTAGGTCACATTTTTGTTCAGCGCTCCCTGTGATAGCACAATGTCATCCCATGAGGATTTGATTGTGCTATCAGAATCCTTCCAGAGACAGATAAGAGATGTAAGTTACTATTTCATTAGTTGACTCCAACTCTTTAAATTGAGCCTGAATCAGAATTTGTTAAAAGCTGTGTTTAGCAGTGGCGGCAGAGTTGAAGCAGTGAGCTCCGTGGTGGCAGGCCACACCTGAGGCTGCAGGTCCCTAAGTGACCTGAAGTGTGGTCTCTCGTGGCCGTGGGGCTAAACATATGTTTGCGAAATGGAAGTGAAGGTGATGCGTTTGAGTAACGTTAGTGCTCACGTTAACAAAAAACCAATTGACACACAGATTGTGACAATACTTTTTAAACTAAAAGTTACGAAGACTTTGACAATCACAAATGAACCCATTAACACAGAGAATACGCGAGGCCACAGATCTGGTCAGGTGATTGCTTTGGCTCTATTTTCAACACCTGTTGGTATTTCATATACTGAGCCTCATGGACGGCTTTGAAGTCTCTGCAAATAATTCTCTAAACAACGTGAGAAGGGGGCAGTGTGAGGGAGAGGCTTTGAGGCCAGAGGGTGAGGATTGCCTCTCTCTGACAGCTGCTTCGTACCTTTATTCATGTGCATGCACCAAACCATGAATTCTTGCTTTCACTGAAGGTTAAAAAGTATATGAAACTATTTTATAAACAGCAATGCGTACAGCAAATAAAATTTAAAACAATGTTTACTGCATGATATTACATCATAGTTATTCAGGTAAAGTTAGAATAAAAAAGAGAGAGAGAGAAAAACCCACATGTTTAATCTGTAGCATTCACACAGCAAAGTCAACTAAGTGCACAGCAAATGCAGCAAAGCAAAGACATTGAAAATCCAACAACAAAAACAGAAAGAAAGCTTCCTATAGGAACGAGAACCCTTTTGGAGACTAAGAGTGATCCTGTGTCTGTGAGGAGTAGCGGCAGCCCGAGCAAGCCCACACTTCTCTTCCCCCAGCACCCAGGTCCCTGGGGGGACTGAGCACGGCCTCTGATGATTATTTTTTATAATTTACTTTACACATCCTCCTCAGAGCCTGAGAGCTCCACTGGAAAGATCACCTCTTCCTGCTTGTCAGCCACAGGTATGGAGGCCCTGCAGGAAGCCATGGGAGAGCTGTTGACCTATTGCCACCAGCTTTCTCTGGGAGAGGGGCCTGCTTTTGTGCTGCCCAGGAAGACCCCCTCTCCCAGGGGCTGCGTGCCCGCCAAAGCACGGCGTGGATTTGGGCTCCACGGGAATGGAGTTCATTTAGAAATTTGGTTTCAGGAACCTCACCTAAGTTTCCCAAGAGCTAACCCAAAGGGCCATCCTGCCCTTCCGTAAGAAGCCCGAGTTATAGAAAGACATGCTAACCCCAGATGAGAAGTATAATTTATCTAACTGTGATGACTTCATTGCAGGAGGTGCTACTGTTACTCCTTGTGCACAGGAGAGAGAGGGTACGGGGGTCTTCCTTTCCATTGTGACAGAAATGAGAGTAGGTGAATGAAAAAATAAATGCACAAAGATCTCTTTGTCAACCGTGCTTTTAAGAACAGGGTAGTACTTACCCAGTTTTATAGTAACTACATCTGGGATTTTAAAGATAAGTAAAGTTATATATTGCTTCCCAAATGTGGGAAAACTCGGATGAAATTAAAACCCCAAAGCCCTTGTTACACCAAGACAATTCATCACATCTCAGTGGAAGATAAATGTGAGTAGAAATAAGAAAGACTAGAAGCATTTCTCATTTCGTAATTTCTTAGTAGTTCATTTTCTTTACAATTCTTACAAGATTCCTAACTTTTTAAGACAGTACTCTTTCTCAGTGTCTGTTCTGGAAATATTTGGGGATTTTTAATATAGGTATATCAGCCTGTTAAAATATTAATAATAGAATATAACATTTCTTAAGCTTTGCTATGATTAAGTGCAAGAGCCAGTTATTTTAAATCAACAAAAACCAAAATTAGGTGTCCTCAGAAATTACAAATTCCACTACGTGTCAGATACTGTTCTAGGGACTGAGTAGAGAGGGAAATCAGAAGTCCTTGATCTCATGGAGGGACAGTCTAGGCAGGAGCATTAGTTCTGAAATGATCAGAACTAAACTGAAGTTCACAGATAATCAGCCTACACATAATTAAAAATTAACATCAGCTGGGCTTAGTGGCTCATACCTGTAATCCTAGCACTCTAGGAGGCCAAGGAGGGAGCATCGCTCAAGGTTAGGAGTTCAAAACCAGCCTGAGCAAGAGCGAGACCCCATCTTTACCAAAAATAGAAAGAAATTAATTGGCCAACTAAAAATATATAGAAAACAGTAGCCGGGCATGATGGCTGGCGTGTGCCTGTATTCCCAGCTACTCAGGAGGTTGAGGCAGGAAGATCGCTTGAGCCCAGGAGTTTGAGGTTGCTGTGAGCGAGGCTGACACCACGGCACTCTAGCCCGGGCAACAGAGTGAGACTCTGTCTCAAACAAACAAACAAACAAACAAACAAAAAAACATATTTTCATATAAGGAGAAATAAAGGAAAGCAATTTATAAGAAAGCAATAGTCATTTCAAAATATAAATAAAATGCTTAACCACAATTATATGGAGAATATACAATTTTAAAAAGCAAATATTTGATATATTTGCATATATTTATACCAATGGAAAAACAAAAGAAATCACACCTTCCAGGGTGCAATGGAATTTAAGTTATGATACGTGGTACCTCCTAAAAGTTGTTTCTGGGAAGAGCCTGACTTCAGAGTGTCTCTGGAGAAGACACTGCCCGTCGCTGCAGCCTGTCCTGGAGGAGTCTAGGGGAGCTGCTCCCTGTGCTTCCGCAGTCGAACCTGTGAACTGCCCAAAGCTCCTCCAACCGCTCCTTTCATTCATCCGTCTGTTTCTGAGAGCGACTTGAGCGCCTGGTCAGCTCTCGGTTGGTTGGGCCGCCTGCCACAGTGACAGGGATGGAACGGGAAGCTCCCAGCCGGCTCTTACCAATCTTCAAATACAACAGGCAGACACCAATGCAGAGAAGCACGTGCAGAGAATGGTTCACAGGTTCCTTTAACAACGTTCAAAACACTTTTTTTTCTTCCTCCAGGCAGCCCTCCAGAAGCGGCCAAGGCATTGCTTTAAGGCCACTCCGACTCGACAGATGGAGACACCGAGGAAAAGGCACCACACACCTACGGTCAGAGAGCAATCCTGCGAGGTGGCCTGGCCTCAGGTGCAGCATCTTCCCATACACTGGGCACCCCTAGGGAAGCAGAGCGATGCTGCCCGGCTACTTGACACGCAGACCCGTCTCCCCGAGAGCTGGGCCTTCCAGGGTGTCCAGCAGCACGGGACGTTCCGGAGGAGGAGGTGGGCGCTCCCCTCCCCCGGGGCAACACGGAGCTCTCAGCACCACGCAGGCCCTGTCTCCTGTGGAAACACCAACAGCCAAGCCCACAAACGGCTTCTGACCGACGACATGGCAGAAAAATATAACCTAACTCTTCCTCCCCGCCCCATTTCCCCTCAGCGGGCTTCTCCCTGGATGTCCATCGGTCGGCCTCATGCTCTGCTCCTCCCGTGCTCCGTGTCTCCACGCCGTGCCCGAGCCCCCGGTCTGTCTCCACCTCCCACGTCCCAGCGCTAAGCCCTTCCTTCCCCCGTTGAAGGGCGTTTCTGAATCCCCATTCGAGCAGGAAGCCCCCCCCCCAGCAGGCCTCCCCATGGGACGTTCTAGTTTTACTCCACATCTGCTACACCAGTAGACTCTCCGATCTGTCTGACTTTCAAAATCCTTTCCACGATAAACAGTGTCGCTCATGCCCCAACGTGAAGGTCGTGAGCAATCCTGGATACAGGTGATGGAATTAGAGCAACACATTAAGATGCAAAATAACTCAGTTACGATTTCAGGTGGTCTGTATATGTTTGTGGGTGTGTGTGTGTGTGTGTGTGTGTGTGTGTGTGTATGAACTGTATGGGCATATAGACCATGTATGTGATGTGTGTATGTATGATACATACATATCTGAAATACCGTAACATACTATATGAATATGAGCTATGTCAATTGCATAGGGCAACAGTCACCTCTGACAGTGGGTGGCTTACTGGGAAGTCAAAAGATGCCACATCGGCATTCTTGGTGGTTTACTATGGAGTGAATTGAAGACAACTGTTATCTACACATAATCGGCTTATTAAAAAAAATTATGCATCAGTGGCATTAGAGAAAAGATGAACCTACTTAAAGTGATCTGATACAATTTAGGAATACTAGTGTGTATTTAGAAATACTAAAATCTCCTAAATCTAATACTAGTATTTAGAAATACTAAAATCTACGTGTGGTTGGCAAATTGTTTCTGTCTATTAAGCAAGCTTGGTCAATTTTATGACCCGTTCCACTCTTCTTTCCACCTGTGCTTAGCGAACACCTATAGTATCCTGGCGGCCGCCACACCATTGCTGGAGACACAGAGCTGACTGCTCCCGGCATGTGCCCTAGTAGCCCAGTAGAGGGGAAAGGCAGGAAAACAGACTCCAGCAACCCAACAAAAAGGTGCTAAAATATCTGTGTCAGTCAAGTATTATACGACGTGAAATTAGAAGTCAATTCCCTTAGTTATTAAATATATTTAAGATTAAACATATTTAAGAATCATAACCCTTCAGTTGAAACGATCTGTGTTTCGGGGGTGTATCACAAGGACTCCCTCCCTGTTAGTCTAATTAATCGCAGGCACGCCTCCTATTCAATGTTTACCTCTAACCATGCTGAATCATGTGGCTTCCACACAGTCCTTTCAAGCCCTCCTTCTGCTCCATACCACACACCACATATGTTGATAAACCGTGACTGGAGAGACATGGCCCAGCCTCCTCTGGAATTCCAAGTGAGAAGAGAAAACAAATAATTCGATAAGCAATCACAGCAAAATACTCTTAGTGCTGTCATGGCAGATCACACGGAAATGGGAGAGAGAAGAAGCAATACTTGGCAGACCCATTTAACTGCTCCCAGTTTTCCCTTTTAGTAAAATAAACTCCCTCAATTTAGCTGGCATGTAGCTGCCCCACTGACCACGTCCCCAAGGGGCCCGACAGCCAGGCGTGGTGATGTGGTTCAGAGCGATCTGTTGGCAGAGGAGCAGAAGCCATGCGTACAATTTGCAGGTTATCACCTTGAAAACAGTTTCACTGACTGTCTCTTCTTCTCCTTTCCTGCTGGCCGGGAGTTTGCAACCCAGGATCAGCTGCCAAAGCCAGGGTCAGCATGGCTGTCCCACAGCCCTGGACCCCTTAGCTCCAAACTCTTCTGCACGGAGAAATACACTTCTGTGTTACCTGAGCCATGGAGTTTTGGGATCTCTTTGTTACAACAGCTTAGCCTGTGTCTTAACTAGCACAGAAACTGGTCCCTGGAAAAAAGGTCCTGCTCTAACAAAAATGAAACTGAAATCAGTGACATAGATTTACTAGTTGCATGGTGGTCAGTGTAGACATGAATGTTGCATGCTGGGAATCAGTAGTGCCTTGTAATAACATGGTAAAATATGCATCAAATCAATGGAAGATCAAAAAAATAAAGTGTCATTTGAAGTAAAAGTCTGAGAATTTAGCCCTCAGGAAAGTGAGGAAAACGCAGAGTGCATGTATGTACTGGCTGTCCCTTGTGCTGCTAATCAGACAATAAAAGAGAGAAGCATGTTCAGGTTAAACTGGGGAGCTTTCCAAGCAGAGATTAGTAAAGGAAATAGAGCTCTCTTCACTGAGACTTCTCTGCCTGTGCCCAGCACCCTAACCAGATGGGCAGTTCAGAAATCAGGGTTTCTAGAGAGTGTAAAAATAGCGCATTTACATTTGCCCAACACCACCTGTGTCTCAGACGCTGTTCTGGCTCCTATAAAATCATAGCTGACCTTTGCAATTACTCTTTACCTCAATTTCCTCCACTTTGATAATGAGGATAACAATATTTATTTTATAAGTCATTGTTAAGCTTAAATAATATAAAGAAGGCTGCATAGCCCTTAGAATAGGTAGGCTCTCAAAAAAAAAAAAAATGCAAGTTTCCTTAGTCACCCAGATCCTGCCTTTCCAGGCCCTGCCTTGCTTTTGTCACTTCCAGCATAGATGGATCCTGTCCCTGAAGCCTGATGCAATTGTATGATCTGTACTTCTGCTTCTAGAAGTATCTCTGGGAACCACACGCCTCCACACGTTCAGCAGCAGGTATCGTTTATCACCAGCATCCCAGTCCCTCCCTTCCCTCGGTCCCCAACATACACTTGGTTCTCCCACTGCTTCCAACCTTGCCAGCACCACTGCCTCCCTTGTCCTTGTCACACGTGGCTGCGTCTTTGCATTATGCACCTTTCCTTCGGCACTGTGAATTACCTGATCATTTATAGAAATAAGCACCTGTCCCTCCCTGTGGGATCTGCTCTAATTTTAGTTTCTTGGGTTCTCCTGGCTGGGCTGGTCCTCATTTCTAAAGGGCATTTTTCAAGACATGGTTTTCAGCTCATTTTAAGAGTTTTCAGTATAAAAAAAAAATGTTGGATTAAGTCCATCTGGTAACATTGCCTATTCAAGGTTCTGTGTTATTTGGATGAAAACTGAAACAATGAATTCATCTGCTGCCTAGAAACATCTGGCTCCCTTTAATAAAAACCTACCACTTGGCTGTCTGGAAAGGAGTCTTTTTGTGCCCAGCATATATCCTGAGAGTTCTTTCATTTTTTCCCTTCCAGCTGCAAAACCACATGAGAAGTAAACATGCTCTTTCATGTAATTCTCCACTGAAAAAGATCTGAAACTATTTCCCAACTATCCTGAATAGATTCAGAATGTTCAAGGGACTTTTCACAGATCTGTACCAAAAACCTATACCTATAGTCCATGAAATGTGTGACTGCTCTCAGAATACTGCCTTTTGACAAGCATCAAAAAGAACATAAATCCTATAGATTCTGACCTCGAACTGTCATTAAATTTATTATGTTTCTTGCCTGGTTTCCTCAGTGTCCATGCTGAATCCTCTTAGGTAAAAAGAATGAAAAGTGCTAAGTCTTCTTCTATCTGACAACCTTTTCGAGTATTTGGTGATAGACACAAGCTATCCCCCAGGACTTCAAATGCTACCTTTTTAAACATTTTTGTTAAATGCTACAGTTTTCAAAGCACTTTCAGATACCTGATTCCATGTGGCTGTCTCGACTGCCGTCTAAAGTAAGCAAGGCAGGTATTATCACTTCTGCTTCAGAGGAAAGAGAATCGAAGCAAGAAAGACGACACGGCCATGCCATCTGGCTAGGATGGCACCTTTCACCTCCAGCCAGGATCTGCTAGAGGCACAAACCAGCGACAGGGGAAACAGTAGCAGAGAATGGCAAGAAGACATAGTCTTCCCCTGTACTCAGGGCTCTTGTGTTCTGCAGGACAGACCATTCAAAAGGGCCAGTGGGCTGGAGCCAGATGCCCACTGGGTTTGGAAACAGGCCAGTCCCCAGCATGTGGAGGGAACCGTAGCTTCCCCTCTGTGTTTGCCCCTCAGTGCCAGACGCGGGGCGAGGTCTCTCCTTATCCTAAAAGAGACTCACACACCAAAGATGGTTAACAATGGCACTTTCAGCAACGTTTTGAAAGTTGTACCTGGGGAGTAAAGAGGACGTAGGACAGTCTCGTGACAAGGAGCTGAGGCAAGAATCCCACTGCCCCAATGTCATGGATAGGTGAAACCCCAGGAGCACTCCGAGGCAAATCCCCAAGCCACCACTGTGGAGTCTGATTCTGGACCAGGGGGCACAGAAGGACAGGGGAAGGCAACAAAAATTCTACAGACAGTGACGAGTCACCACAAAGAGACAGGGAAAGAGAGAAGAAATAAGATCTCCTCCAACTGAGCCTAAAGACCCAGTCATCAAAACAAAAATCATAATTTAATATGGAGAAACGCAAAGTAAACTCTCAGAAAAAAAATTTACTTTCATTGAAGTTAATTTTATAGAAGACTACAACTTCAAAGCAAATACGGAAAGGATGTTCAAAATGATAAAGATTCGGCTTTTCCTACAAAAATAAGGATACTGTTAAACAAAACACTCCCAAGTTACTAGATTATTCCGTGTCTACGTGAAACAGCCAACTACAAGTTTGGGGGAATAATGTCGACAACGAACATTTTTTAAAAAGTGGTAGATGGTACATTGGTTTCCTGTGGCTATGTAGGAAATTGCCACAAACCCACGCATGTAACACGCACCTGCGCGCTTACAAGCCGGAGGCTGCTCAGGTGTCGCAGGGGAAGTCAGGGCACACGGGGCCGGCTCTAAGGAGAAGGCTGTGGGAAGCATTCACTTCCACTTCCGAGCACCCTCAGGTTATTAGAAGAACTCAGTTGCTCATTGCTGTTGGGGTGATGCTCACGTCCCTGCTGGCTGTCGGCCGGGGTCACCCTCCCTCTCCTTCACGTGCACGCTGTGCCGTCTGCAAGGCCGGCAATGGCGAGCCAGACAGCGTCCCACTTCAACCCCCCGACTCCTCCTCCACTGAGGACCAGAGGGAGCGGCGTGCAAAGGGGTCCTGTGATGGGGTTAGGCCCACTCAGGCACCCTCCCTTCAGCCACAGGACTCGTCACATAACCGAGGCGTGTCTCGTCTTCAGGGGCCCCTCTCATGCTCACAGAGGAGAGGACTTTGCAAGGGCCGGGGGCCCGGTGTGTCGTCCTTAGAAGTCTGCCCCACGTTCCCGGGCCAGACTGAAGGCGGAGAGACTCAGGGAATGAGCGAAATGGAATCCAGGTCTGACACATCCCTGGAGAAAGCAGCGCCGAGAAACACAGAGGTTTTTTTTTAAGTAGACACTTTTGAGAGAAACAAAAGAATATGTCTTCAACTTACTCTTCTAGTAACTGAAGAATGTCTCCAATGCTCACTTAACGAGAACACTGGAACAAAGGGACTATCAGAGAATAAAAAAAAATTACTAATGTTTCAAATAACTCAAGAATGATATAATTTTTATTAGTAAATGCACACAGGAATGATAAATAAAAATAAATCACGCTCAAAAAGGTACAGTCAGACCGAATGCAGATGTTTCAGGAGGAACAGCAGACGCCGGGACGAAACGGAGAAATGTCGCCATGCCGCTGAATGACCTGTCAGCCCAGAGCGGCGTACGCAGCTGACCCCTTATGCAGAAGCGATGCCACCTGGAGTGTCTAAGTGAGGTGAAAACCCGACAACCAACAAAAGACTAAGCATAACACAGTAAAGGAGAAATTGTAATCAAAGAGCTGCTCTCGAGGAGCAACGAAGCTATTTTGATACAGACATAGACTACCTACATCAGCATGGGAGAAGATAACTTCCATGGTACAAACTGTGAAAATGCAAAAGTAATGTAACTAAGAAAAAGCGTGAGGAACGGAGTTTGACATTACTGATAACATCATTAACTCCCTCATTTTCCCACCAATTCTCTCTAAAATTTCCATCATGGAGTTTGAAACGTGTAAGTGCAAAGTAAAGATGTTTTTCGACGGGCACCGACTGTGGGGTTTGACGCCCTTTCCCTGCTCTACTCGGGCCCCCTCCCCCGCAGCTGTGCCCTCACCCCACCCACACCCACATTTTCACGTAGAAAAGCGAATCAGCAAGAAGGCACGGGGGTAGAGAACAACAGTGGACGTGTATGGTGGATACACATGTGCTTAATTCCTTGTTGAAAAGAAACAATTTCTTATTACAAGAAACTGAACATAGAACTCTAACTAACAATAATAGGGCGATGAGTTGTTCTCAATGAGTAGTGAGAGCAAGGTCAGGAGGGAGATAGAAATACTGAATAATCTTAATCATAAGCAACAAGTATAGTGGATTACGTACGTCAATGACATCAGGCTCGGGTTGAAAGAACAGCAGAATCGTGCGAAGGGGTAAAGATAGTACAAAAAGCCATCAATGCAGCAGAAGGCAGTAAAACAAAAGGCTGAAGATAGAAACAATAAGACAGTAGAAATAATCCCAAATATATGAATCGATAGTCACAGTAAATGTAATTGTCCTAAAGTAAGCTATTGAAAGATAGGTTATCAGATCGGATTTGTAAACGTCCAGCTATAAGCTAGACCAAATTAAAGCACACCAAATACTGAACGGCAAGTTATGCCATACAAATGATTATGCCAGGCAAATGTAAACTGGTATACACTATTAATGTCAGAAAAATTTGAATAAAGATGAATATTATGCAATAATGAAATAAACATTGTACCGTCAAGAACATATACAATCACAATTTTCACGTCCCTGACGATATACTGTCAAATATATAAAGAAAAAATAACAACATGAAAGGTGAATTATGATCATTGTAGAGGACTTTCGTAGATCTATTCCTGAAACTGAAAAGCAAGTCAACCAACAAAAATTTGTCATTCCCAAAATTCAGCTCACATGTTCTGTTCTGTTAGACCCACAGCTGCATGACTGAAACTATGAGACGGGGGGTGGTTTAACATGAAGATGCCAACATAAATACATAAAGGACCGAAGCAGTCTGAAATGAAAGGTGACAGAAAAACGGGAAGTCAGAGCTGGCCAAAGTGTTCAGCTCTGTAGAGACAAAGTGCCCCGATCTGCCAGCACAGTGTGGCTACAATTTTAGGTAAAACAGCCACATGGGGGGAGGACCTTGCCAGGTTCTAGAAACTGGGCTGCTTTTCTTCAATCTTAACTTTTGTATTATGTAACTTTCCCTATATTTCCGTATATTTTCCCCATTGCAGATACTATATATTCAAGAACCTTTTCCTTTATGTCTCTCCATAACTAACTACTGTCTGATAGTGGCAGAACTTATAAAAATTGGCTATTGATTGGGAATTCGCCATGAATCTCCAATAATCCATAGCCTACAAACCAAGTTCTTGGACCATGGGATAACTTAGTCAGAAACAATTATAAAAGTACTGATAATGCTATGAATAACAGTAAGGACAGACACACGGAAGTTAATAATGTTCTAGGCACTCAAACCCATGACACAGGACTGCTGTTACTCCCACTGTCCCGAGCACTAACCTGTCCTCACCGCTAAGGATGCTGGGAGCTGCGGCTGCCCCTGGGCAGTGGACTTCACCCTCTAGCGCAGCTCCGGCTTCCTGGTGTGGGATCTGAGCCGTTGCATGAGGCCCCGAGCTCAGAAGGACTCAGTGCTTGGGGTTCGGTGCTCTGCTGCCACCAACTCCGAATTCTAAATAATGTTTTGGTGAATTTGTGTTTTTTAAGTGAAATGTGGTGGAACAACGGAGTTTGCACAAGAGGCTTGGAGCCCCAGCCTACTGTGCCCCGGCTCCCGCCACCTCCCTGGGAGGGGTTCTTAGCTGCCTGATCCCTGCTCCAGAGTCCAGACTCAGTGGATGGACGCTGCCTGGCCTCCTCCCTGCCCCTGCCCATCCAACATCGCTGCACCGTGTCCCTGCAGGGAGCTGGGCACAGGCTCAGTGGCAGCCCCCACTCTGGGCTGGCAGCCATGGCACCCTGGGCAGGCAACGTGGCAGGGGCAGCCCTGGCCCACCTGCTGCAGGTAGCGAGCACATCGCAGCGCCAAGGCTACAGTCACCTGAGGGTCACTCATCTGCGGTGGGCTGAGGCCATGGTCCGGGGCAGGGAGAGCCCCGGCTCCATCTTCCACCCCACCCAGGGGCAGGAGCACAGGCGCCCGGGCGGGAGGGAAGCCAGTAGCCCCGCTCTCCCACGGGAACATCCAGTGGCAGGGTGGGGCCGTCAGACGCCCTGAGGACAGGCACTCTCGCCCCACAAGTTTGCAAGCCTGAGGGAGTACAGCCTTGAAGAGCAAATAAAACCACCCCTGACAGGTAGAGAAAGGCAACAGGAGAAAAAAGAAAAATATATTTTAGTTCCCTTAATGGCAGTTTTTTCTTGATTTTTTGAAGAAGCTGCCCCCATTTTCATTTTGCACTCACACTCACAATTTATATCCCCCCTTCCCACCACGCTACACTATAAAGGACCTTGAAAGTCACTGAGTTTATCCCTTTTACACTGTGAACACAGTTCTGTCATTAAGAGTGACATTGAGTGAGTCGAATTTCTCTATCATACGTCAGCATTTTCAATAGGTGAAGACAGCTAGTGTTCTTTCCTGGCCTACTCTCCTCTCTAGATGAAATATATGTCTTTACTCCTTTTGAGTTTTCTTAATTTTACTGTTTTATTATTTTTTTAGAGATGGGGTCTCGCTCTGTTGCCCAGGCTGAAGTGCATGGTGCGATCATAGTTCACAGAAACCTCAAACTCCTGGGCTCAAGTGATCCTCCTGCCTCCAGCCTCCCTCCCGAGTAGCTGGGACTACAGGTGTGTGCCATGATACCCGACTAATATTTTAACATTTTTTAGAGACAGAGTCTCACTATGCTGCCCGGTTGATCTTTTACTTCTTAAAATCTTATCATCCTTATGCCAGCTATAGCCATGAAGAACTCTCTCTAGATATGGTTTTCCAACCAGGTTGAGCTGCACCAAGTTTTATTTATTTATTTTTTTAATCTATCAACAGAAGATCTTAAGGTGGAGGAAGCCTTATGCAAAATACAGAGGTGCACACAGGTAATTCTTCTTAAAAGTGGCAGTCACAGACCCTAAGATTTAAACTGAAACTAAGAAAGAATGTTTTCACAATATATTCTGTCCCAAAAGGAATGAGCTCTGTAACAAGATAATGCTTAAGTGAGCTACACAGTGGCTTCTTCCTTCTTCCTAAGGATGTCCTGGCCAAGAGCCGTACACACTGGAGTTGACCTCAATGGACTCGAATGCTCCTTACAGCTTTGAGGCATAGAAATGTATGAAATTACTGTTAAATTACGTCTGAATGAGTGGAGAACATCAAACTAGGGTGAAATATATCAGCCTGCCTTTAAACCACTAAGGCTTAAAAATTGCAGTGCTTATATCCCCTTCCTAGTATGGAAAACCAGTTCAAAGGCATTGATGCAGAAGAGGAAAAAAGCACCATTAAACCCTCTGCAGGTCTGCATTAAGGAGACAGATGGTTCACTTTGAGCAGAGATCTGATTCACACAGCTAAGGAGTTAGGGAAGACACTTTGTAACCATCAAGTTTTATTAAATATCAACATTAATATCTTAGTCCCTGGTTGGTAAATTCTGAAGATAACTACTTCTTTCTTGTCCCCTCCTCCAACAACAGAAATCTCCATTTCATCCTCAAACCGATACTTCTTAACCAGAAACCAAGACTACACAATACAACCAGAATGGTGTTTTTTTTTTTCTGACAATTTGGGTTTGTCATAAAAGACAGATTTGGAAGACGAGTCAGGTCTGCATGCTTGAGATTGCTAAAAGTCGGTTCATGTTGATTATTAATACAGAGAAATTATCCAACCTGGGTTCACTAGGGAACATTGGTGATACAGCCAAGGTTAATGAGGACCTGACAGGTGCCAAATACACAAATTAAAATTAGTATAGGATTTGGCAATGCCAGAAACCTTCACCTTCTTGAAGAGGTTTCACTGGGCGGGGGGGGGAAGTATTTTGCTAACTGGGGGTGGTTTCTTCTAGAGTCACCATCATATGGCGTTTCATTACCTTTATGTATCCCGATGTATGTTCCAAGTTTTGATCCGATAATGACTTTCCATCAATTGTCATGCAAATCCCATGAACTGAAATGTACAAAGCAGGAGTAAGAGCCGCACAAAGCCCTCTGTGTCAGAAGGTTTGAATAAATGCTAAGTGTCATTAGCAGGGTCTCTCCCTCTTCCCAATCAATTCCCAGAACCATGACTTCTTTTAGATCTTCCTTTAAAAATGATCTCATCCTGATCTAACGATGCTGATTCACAGACAGGATGAGGTAATGCACTTAAGATAATGCATCATCTCGGTGGCTCTCACAAGTGTAAATATTAAGCAGGATTTCAGCACAGCATTAACTTTTCCTGTAACAAGAAACTGCAAACTAATATTTCAGCGTAGCCACCGGCACAGTACCACAGGGATAAGGCTGTGCACTGCATGAGGAATGTAAGACGTGATGCCTTTTTCTTCTCCATAACCACAAAGCATTACCTAATTTTAGAGCTTTCTTATCAAGAAGAAAGGAGAAAATAAAATTTTTAGCTAGTAAAATTAAACTTTTTATATAAAAATAATGTGTAAGTCTGTAGGATCAAGACACTGACTAAACTTTTTTTTTTGGTTAGTCATTCTTAAAAGCACAAAGGGTTAGAGTTTTTGAACAAATATATATTAGAAGCACTTTTGAAACCGATGACTATAGAATGAACTTTTTACTCATCCTGTTAATAGTAGCCAGAATCTCAGAGACGACACATGGTCTTTACATTTGCTTTAAGATTACATTGTGTAGATTTGTCTAGGAAATCTCTGTTGTGACTGTGATTTTGTATATATATTCATCACACTCAGGCTGCTTTCTCAAAAATATATAAATATAGATTGCAATGAAAGAATGGAGAGCCTAAGCCGATGGACAAGATCATGAAATTGTAGGCATGAGAGCTGGGATTGATCTCGGAAGTTACCTTTTCTAGCATCCTTGCTTTATGGATGATCATATTTAGACATAGAGATGACAGATGGCCAGATTTATTCATTTGTTCTGTCCACTTACAGATACTAATTATAGGTGCACAATTAGTGATAGGGTCATGCTGATGAATGCAGAAAGGTTCTTGTCTCCAAAGAGCTTTCACTGTAGAAGGAAACACAAATATTTAAACAACCAATTACACAATAGACAGAAGAAATAAGTGCAGGAAGTAAAGTGCCATGGGACAACAGAGAAAAAGCAATTAACTCCAAATGGGAGAGAGGCAGACAGTGGCACTCAAGGTCAAGTTGCAACACAGAACCTGAGTGGAATGCCATTAAAGGAAGAAGGTAAGAAAGGAAAAAATACAGACGGAGGTGACAACATTAGCAAAAACATTGAGAAAGGATGCAGTTAAGTACATTTAATAGTTTTGATGGAAGGAGAATGTTGGACACGGGTCTGTAAAATGACAAAGTCTGACAGGTAGTCAGATACCAGACCATCAACGCCTTGTGTATGAGTTTGACTGGACGGATTTGGGGAGCATAGCAACACAGTCTGCTGCACGTTTGGGGGCTAATTAATGGTCAAGTGAGAGTTAAAACAGACATCTGATTCCCAAAACCTTCATTCGCTCTCTACACATGAAATAATAGCTGAGTAGATTAAAAGAAACTGAAATAGAGGTTATGAGTGCGCTTTTTTCCTTTTCCATGAATTTCTATTCAATAAAATGGTTTTATCAGAAAGACAAACAAACAAACAAACAAACAAGATGTATTGAGCTCACCACTGCTAGAAAGAGAAGAAGATTGATAAGGATACTTGATATGTTACAGCTGTAGTCCCCAACCCCAGGGTCAGTGGCCTGTTAGGGACCACACAGCAGGAGGTGAGTGGCCCACTGGCGAGCAAAGCTTCATCTGTATTTACAGCCGCTCCCCATGGCTCACATCACTACATACACTCCGCCTCCTATCAGATCAGGGTGGCATTAGATTCTCATAGGAGCACAAACCTACTATAAGCTGTATGTGAGAGGGATCTAGGTTGCACTCCTTATGAGCATCTAACGCCTGATGATCTGGGGTGGAGCTGAGGAGGTGATGCTAGCGCAGGGGAGCGGCTGCAAATACAGATTACCACTAGCAGAGAGGTTTGACCGCACAACAAATGTGATGCGCTTGAAACATCCCAAACTATCCCCCATTCCACACCCGGTCCGTGTAAAAGTTGTCTTCCTGTCTTCCAAGAAACTGGCCCCTGGTGCCAAAAGGTTCATAGCACTCTCTAGCGTGCCAAGCAACACCATGCTTACCATTTTATTTGACCTCCACCTTTTCTCTGGGAGTAAAGGAAGTATTGTTATCCTAATTTTACAGATGATCAAATGGTGCCTCGAAGAGTTTACTGATGGGTTGAGGAGTAAATCTGGGACTCAAATCCAGGTCTTCTAATACCCAAGGAGTAATGCCCAGGTTTTTAATACCCAGAGATGAATGCCTAGGTCTTCTAGGTCAAGGCCAATGATCACTTCTTAAAACTTATCTCTCTTTTTTTTTTTTTGCATGTAAAAGACCACACTGAAATTGGAAATAAAATTCTGTATTCAGAGCCCTGAGACCTCTACTGTAGACCACGGATCTCATCATGTCCTACCTCCCTGTGTAAGTAAGCTCCCCTCCCTGCGTCTGGCAAGCCTGGCCTTCCCCATGTTCTGAATCTCGCTTTCAGCAGCTGATAGCCCTGTAGTGCTTAGATATGGTGGCCTTTTTCCTGTTTTCGTTCCCTTTGATCTCTGGAGCCTTTAAGACTGTTGGCCATTTCCTCTGTCCTGAGGCTCGCTCCCTTCCTTGGCTTCCCAGGCCCTGAGCTCCCTGTTCCTGCTGCCACTCCGACTTCTCTCCATTCCCTGGAGTCTCCCCTGTAGGCAACACCAGCTTCTGCCAGGTCTCGCCTGCAAGTCTGACCTTCCCCAGGATCTGCTCTAGCACTCTTTCTCAGTGTGAAAACTCCCCTTGGCTAACTCTATATTTCATTCATTTGCCTGCTAGTTCATTTATTCAGTATCTTCTAATTTTCATGGAAATAGCTCCTCTGTGAATTCCTGTGTTGACCAGGAATGAATGCTAAAATGTAGCACCGCTTTTTCCAGAACAGACAAAGCTTCCATCTGCATGCAACCTCTATAAACCAAACAAATCAGAAAAAAAAGGAAAATCTCTGAAGTTATACATGCAAGATATTAAAATCAAGTGTTTAAAAATATGTATAGAATTCTTATTTATCCATATAGCCTCTAAGAAATCCTATTCAAAATGAAGAAGCTTCTCCTACACCCCACATTCCCAACTCCCTTTTCTGTATTACTTTTTTCCAACATTTCACATGCTATGTGCTGCTTTTTTTTTTAATGTCATTGTGTCATTCATCTTCCTTCATTAGCATATAAACTTCATGAGGATAGGGATTTTTTATCTGTTTTATGTACTGTTGTGTTTCTGGCACCAAGAATGTACCCAACACCTTGTGGATCCTTGGTAAATATTGGCAGCACGAAAGAAAACATCAGCTGGGGAGTATCCACCCAGTGGAATTTTCCACTGTCGTGAAGAGGATCAGGTTCATGAAGTAACCTGCTGACCTCACCTCTTGTCTAATGAGTCTGATGTCAGGAGGTTTATGAGAATAGATCTGGGCTTATGCACCAGGTTGTGGTTGGGGATCGTTGTAACGTTGAGAGTAGAAATGGTATGATGGGGTGGGGGAATCTCAGATTCTCAGATTCTGGGAATCTCCGCCCCAGGACAATAGCCATTATTGACTGTTATTCTCTCTCGTGAAGTATTCCCAAGTGCGTGTGTTTACAAGACAGCCTATGATTACACAAAATGTCCCTGCAGGAGTAGATGAGTGGTAAAAAACAGAAATTCCTCACAACTCTACAGGAAACTAACACGACTTTAGAAGCAAAATAAAAGTACTAGAAACCATTTTCTCAACCGGGCATGTATACATTAAACAGAGTGGCGTTGTCTGTATAGATACAATGTCTTTGTAAGAGAATTCCCAGTGATAACCACTTGGCATAGGGGTGCATAAAGATGGGTGTCTGGCTCAGTTATAGAGTTATATACAAACACAATTCTTGATAAACTGTTGCTTTTTAAAAAGCAGTTTACAAATCAGAAATGATAGTACCTTTATGGTAAGAACTTTTAGTGTTAAACAGCTGGTCTGCTGCTGTTGTTGTCCTGGTGCCAATGAACTGTCAGTGTGAAGAGTGAACGGTGACCAAGGTCCCTGGTTCAGGGAGGAGAGGAGCACGAGTTGCTGGCAGCCCGCCAGCCGCGATACGCACTCGTTCATCAAAAGAAGGGCCCTGCTTGATTTATGGAGATGCTCCTGCTGTAACTGGCCTGCGGACCTAAGGACACCAGTGAGTTTCTCCTCCACATCAACTCCAACACCTGCCACGGGAAAGAAACCCCTGAGAGAATGATCGACCTTTATCTATGAGCTTACAGAGATGCGATGTCCGGGTCTTCTACAAATATCCGTGCGTTCTAAACCTTGCTGGAAGATGAAAATAAATGAGCTGGCTCCAGCGCTGCAGGTGGGGTCTAGAGAAACTCAGGCTGGGTGAGGAAGCGTGTCTCTACGTAGAGAAAGAAGAAGAGAGTAACGCCATAAAATCTTCCAAGATGAAGCCAAACAGATGATGGCAGCATGGTTAAAAAATAAATTATTGTACTCAATCATTTTCAAATAGTTAAATATACATGTTTAAAAAAATAAAATTACAAAGAACCAACCCTCTCATTTTCTTCTTAATGGACACACCAATGTGGACCAACACAGACTCTTGAATTTTTATTGAAAAGAACCATTGTCCTGGCCAGGCGCAGTGGCTCACGCCTGTAATCCTAGCACTCTGGGAGGCTGAGGAGGGCGGATTGCTCGACGTCAGGAGTTTGAAACCAGCCTGAGCAAGAGCAAGATCCCGTCTCTACTATAAATAGAAAGAAATTAATTGGCCAACTAATATATATAGAAAAAATTAGCCGGGCATGGTGGCACATGCCTTGTAGTCCCAGCTACTCGGGAGGCTGAGGCAGGAGGATAGCTTGAGCCCAGGAGACTGAGGTTGCTGTGAGCCAGGCTGACACCACGGCACTCACTCTAGCCTGGGCAACAAAGGGAGAGTCTGTCTCAAAAAAAAAAAAAAAAAAAAAAAAAGGACCATTGTCCTTTTCCCACCATCCTCTAAAGAAAGACAGAACAAAACGAAAGTTCTTCTAAGGGGCTAACCTGAACTATCACTATATTCTTCCTTTTTTTATTAACTTATTTTTATTTTTTGGCACAAAGAGGAAAAGTCCAAACACAGAAATGGAAAAGAGATGTGAAAATTATTTTTTAAAAAAGATGCCAATAGTGAAAAAGGAAGCAACCTACAGCTCACTTCATTCTGTTAAAGGGCAGAGGGCAGGTAGTGTGTGGATACCATTGCAAAAGCATCATAGACAGGGAGCTACAAGTGTCTGCACCTAGCCCTCCTGCTCAACAATCCCCTCTGAGTTATGCCTGAGAAATGAGACCACCCCTCCCCAGTGCTGGTCAGCGTGACTGGCTTGGCCATAGAGCTGCAAATGAGAAGAACTTTGTTGTCTCCTACCGTGACTCTAAGGAAGCCAAGGACACCAGAGCAGCTCTCTGTCCATCTCAGCAACCTGCCTGCAGTAAGAAGCAAAAAGAGACAATAGTTCTTACCCAGCTTGGTCCCCAGGCACGACACTCAGTCCCCGTCACACGCACATTGAACTGGAACAGGAAGCAGGCCATGAGTGAACGAGCCAGGAGAGCACAGTGGAGATGACATGGGAAAGGTGGGGGTGGGGCGGTGAGGTCATGCAGAATTTCGCCCCTTTTGTCATGACTCTGAGTCCGATGGAAGCCACTGGAGGGTTGGGAGTGACATAATCTGAGTCACGTTTCCAAAGGATCCCTCCGGGTCCCGTGTCGAGACTCCGTGTAAGGCATGTAAGGACAGTAATATAGAGGCACCTAGAAGGCTGTTACAGTGACCAGAGGAGAAAAATGGTGGCTTAGAACATAAGTTCTATTCCCATTCTTTTCCAGCTCAACAGTAGCAATTTTGGTGGCTTCTTATGTTTTGCCTTGCAGAGTATTTGCCCTCACTCCTTCCTTTTTCCAATAACCACTCCTTTCATCTATTCCCTTGGTCACCAGAACCCATCTTGACCCACGATAGAACTTTTCCTCCTGTTCTTCCTATCTAGATAGACTCTATTATTTGCATAGGTAATTTTTATACGAAAGTAGCTTCCATTTATTTCCATTAAGCATTTATCAATGTTTGACAGATCATATATTTATATCATTACTTCCCAGAGATAAGGCTGCCTCTCTAAGGTGAAATATGCAAATATATAGAAATTCCAATTTGATATGGAAATGTCTACATATATGGAAAGAGATCAGCCTTGAATATTATTGTCTTTTTTCAATCAATGGGACAGTTGAAGTTCTTCTCAGTATGAAGATTTTATTTCTTTTGCTTACATCTATTTCCTCCCAGTTATACCTCCTCCAAGACACTGAACTTGTCCTGTCTCTGTCTATCTTCATTCATTTATTCATTCACTTATTTAATAAACATGTTTAGCATGGGTTATGTCTCCGACATTATGCTAAATTTCAGAGATCAAAGACGAATGTATTCCTCCCATGCCCTCAAGGAGTTCACAGGCAGATGAGGGAGAAGAATACATTTAAAAATTGCAAACTGTTGTAGAAGTGCAGAAACATAGACATTGTACTTGGTATGTTTGAACAGGTGTGGCGAGGCGGTCTCCCAGATATCGGTGTAACGACCAAGAGACAGAGAGGAGGGAAGGGCAGTCTTAAGCACCTAGCCTCAAACTAGGCTGTGTACAGAATGCCTTCAAACATCTGAAAGTTGACTTCAAAGTTACCAAATTGTATATATCACAGTCCTGACAAAACAAATCCAGAATTGTTCACTGAGATCTTTAGATGATTTCATTCTATACGTAGAATTTCTGAACTCCCTGAAGCTGAACATAGCCTGACTGATGTTACTAACTATGCAACGTAAGTGAGAACAATGCTTCTCACCCAATCATAGATTACTTACTACCTCCACCTCATCCTGATATTATTTCTAAACCTTTGCAGTTCCTGCCAAAAGGGAAAGAGACACAAATTCGATTACATCCCAAATAAGCTCAAGACTTACTCTCAAAGTGTAAACCTGGTTCTTTTCACGACCGATCACTTCTAAAAAGTAAACAGACCAAATCCTTCATATCATAACAGATGGTAGAAGTAAAATACGAGACAGGCATGCAGCTGGTCCAGGTTGCAAATGTAGCTTGATTACTCTGCTCTTACCTCCAAGAATCCTCTGCTACCACGAGCTGATGAAATCCCAGCCCTGTGACTCTAAGTCCACCACCTGCTTGGAATTCGAGCCTAACGACAGCACTCTGGGGAAAAGCAAAAGAGCGAGCACCTTAGCTCCAGGTTCAGAATTAAAATAATAGAACCACCGGTCCAGAAATCGTCTTCATATCTCACCTGCTCCTCCCTCTCTTTGGGAAGAAGACCTCTACAGAGAAGCATCAGCCTTGTTTTCAAAAGCCACAAGAGGCAGGATGCTCAAGTTGTTTTCTATGTGCCTCTTGTTTGTGAGGTCCCTCAGCCTTCCCAAGCCCCTGAGTGCAGGGACCCTAAATAAAGTCAGTGTAGCTGTTTACATTTGTCTTCCCTGGAGAGAGAATCTTCACCTGCCCAGTGGCGGGACCTCAGTCCTTCCCTGGTCTACTAGTTCCCGGCATCCCCAGAGCTGACAGTAGCCAGGGGGACCCCCATGCTGTTGAGAGGATGCCCGCTTCTCTGCCCACCCCAGTCCCAGCGGCTGATTTCAGGCCGTCTCGCCGTCTAGGAAGCAAGTTGATCATCTCATGCTAATTAGGTTGCCTAAGTTAACACTCTGCCCACAGCAGCCTCAGGAGCAGCACCTCAAGCTCCAGTCTCTGCCTTCAGTCACCAATACATTCA
Source organism: Mirza zaza (assembly GCA_008750895.1). Lineage (NCBI taxonomy): Eukaryota > Metazoa > Chordata > Mammalia > Primates > Cheirogaleidae > Mirza > Mirza zaza. The sequence goes on from VSMD01067368.1 coordinate 127,355, forward strand.
CCCTCCTGGGCCCCCAGGCCGCTGCACTGAGGGTGACCCACATTGCAAGGCCTACGTTTGGGCTGCACTAGGATGGCATTCTCTGAAAACTGATGTCTCTCGAGGTCCACGAGTACCCGTCTGCAGGGGTACCTGTGCTGGGGTCAGAGGTAGGGGTGGAGGATGGAGCCTAACCATCAAGTTGTTGGCCACCGTGAGATAGATTATTTTTTACCCGGCTGCTATCTGAAGGCAGGTTCCTGGTTGCAACAGCTGGGACAGGGATTCTTGTGCAAATGAGTTACTCAGGAAGTGCTCCCAGGAGAAAGAGAGGGAGGGGGGCAGTGAAGGACCGTAACACGGCTGCAGCTTCTGAGGAGTGCAAGCTCCTCACGTTGCAAGGGAGAGCTCTGGAGCATGAAGGAAGCCAGTTGTTCTACCTGGATCTGTGCTCTGGGTTCAAACAGTGATGCCCTGGGGACTGGGAATCTCGGAACTCCCCAGGCAGCTCTGGTCTGGGCTGTGAGTACCCCCATCTCCTGAGACCTGGGCACACCCTTTGGCAGACGAGATCCAGGCAGAGCACCTGCAGTTCCTATCGTACCAGCTTTCTGCAACCTCAGATCACTGTGGGCTTCCATGGGGTAAATTTATGTATAGTTTTCACTCCAATATACATAAATACCATTTAATTTCCACTTTACTATGGGTAAGTTAGTGTCAATATCATTAAACGTGTTTTTTCATAGAAGCTTCATTTTATGTTTGTGCAATGAGATTCTTTATGCCTCTCCTGGTACATGGGACCTGTCCATTTTTTGATTAATTGTCATTTTCAGCCTAGTTTCAATCTCTGTCCTGTGGGAGAGCCACAGGTCCTACAAGTCAAGGATGCATTGGCGATCTCGGCTCAGGGGCAGGTAAGCCTGGACTCCAGGGAGGAGTCAAGAGTGCTCAGATGTTCCACTTCCTTGCAGAAGGGCAGAGGCCTGACTTCCAGTGTGACGTCTGTTCCTGCACACAGTGATCAATTCCATGCTGAGACCCGGGTGGGATGGCTGGATGCTGAGGATTTCAGCAGGTTTAGTGGCTGACACACAGAGACTCACTGCCGACCTGGCGTGGTCCTTACTGTGCTTGATTTACTGATAGGAACCACCAGAAGGGACCAGCTGCTTCCCACTTACAGCCCAGCATCTGTGAAGCTGTTCAACCAAACCTACGTCCTCTTCTTCCTGAGCACACAGTGGGACTCCATTTCCCAGCCACCCCGACAGGGGGCAAAGACAGGTGGCCGAGCCGTCGCAAGAGAACGCTTCAAACGCCTGCGTGAGTTTCTTCGACCTTTGTTTCCCTTCCCGCTGAGTAAGACGCCAACGTCCCAGGGAACATCAGTGTTGAGGACGGTGGAGCCAGCACCATCCTGGGCTTCAGAACAGGGGCATCCACTTAAACTGAGTGACAAATAAACTTCGATTGAGCTTTAGCCAGTATCTGCCCATCAGTGAGCAAACCAACAGACGTCACGGAGCACACTCAGAGGAGGAGAATTTGAGGAGAATTTATTTGCGAAGGGACGAGGTACACAGCGTGGGTAGAATGTGAGGGATCCATGTGGGATGGTGGTGTAGGGACCTGGCCTAGGGTGGCCTGGGGGGCAGGAGGCTACTGAACCACACATGGCTGCACGGACCAACATCTTGAGAGGGGAAGTGGTGTGGAGAACACAGTAGCCGGGATGGGACGACCTCACAGGGAGGAATTAGGGAGTGACGCCTGGTCCTCGTTCCCTTCCCCTCTGATCTCCTGCAGGTGGTCCCCACTGGAGGAAACTGAGGCTGGGGGAGTGGCTGGTCGGCCCCCTGAGGTGCAGAGCAGGGCTGGGCAAGGAGGCGGGAAGCAGATGGAAAATGGAACAGATCAACACCACGTGTCATACCAACTAGTCCTCCTAACTCACACGGTCCCCCAGTAACAGGCTGAGGACGCAGGTCCTGGACGCTACGAGATCAGTACACATGAATATTCAGTGAGAGGAAGCTAATAATTTCATGGAAATTTTTTATTGCTAGAAATTTTATCTAATACTGTGTCAAACCTAATTTCCTACCTCCTCCACCCACTGGGCATCTATTTCCTCTGCGAGGTCACGTAAAATATATTTCAACCCTCTGGCTCATGAGTGTTCTGCACACGCTGAAGGCTGCTATCACATTCCTCCCTCACATCTCTTTTTGCTCCACAAGATCTCCAGCCCTTGGATCCCTCGATGCCCTGGTTTCTGGATGCTCAGACAGTCTCTCTTCTTGCTCTGCGGGTCGCTGGCTAAAGGGTGTGTCTCATGAGCCAGCTGCCAAGAGTCGAGCATGGTTCTCCAGGATGCCCAGCTCTGACACAGCACAGAACCTGCAAAACTATCCTTTAATTAAGTAAAAACCACTTGAGTTTTTGAAGTCATCATGTCATAGAGTGGATCGTTTTGACTTTCATAACTACCATAGCCTCCAGGTCAGAGATTGGCGATCCTTTTGTATATCCACATAGTCATTATTTCAGGCTTTCTAGCCAGTCTCCAAGGCAACAATTCAACTTCTCTTTCTAGCAGGAAAGCCAGCAGGACAACATGCAGATGAATGGGTGTGGCTGGCTTCCAACACGGATTCACTTACACTAACTGGCCCCTGGACCCATCTGACCCAGGAACCATTGTTAGCTGACACCCGTAGGGGACTGACATATATTTTCCTAGTTTAAGAATTAAATTTAGTAATGTACGTGCTCTGCCCAGAGCATTTAAAAGTAATATGTTCTGGACAAGGCCCCTGTTGCCTTGAGGCATAACAAAAACGAGGTTGTTGCCTAGAGGCATAACAAAGGACCTGAGTTGCAAGTAAGCAAGAGCTACCCCGCCCCATGGCATTGGGGTCTGGAGGCCACACGATAAACACATTGTTCCTGTGATTGCTGCATACACCCCATAAGATGGCTGGTTAGTCAATGACGGGTAAGACCCCTCAAGGGAGGGGCGACCTAAGCCAGGCACAGCCGCCGGGGTTCAGCCGAAGATCTAGGGGATCACCCTAAGAAAAGCTGGGGATGAGAAATGCCCCCTGTGACTTGCCTTGCACATCCTTGCTAATCTCGATCCATGATCTATGCCTAGAGCTTAGAGCAACCATCTGGAAACCTTGAGCAAGGGGACATCTGCTCCCTAAGGCTACATATTCCAGAATTTATGGCCATTGCTGCCAATGCCTGGGTGGTTACGTACAAGGAACTAACTTTAATTTTTTAGAGTACAAAAATAAAACTGAGCCAGTGTATTATTACTCAAGTCAACCGTTTGTACGTGTATCAGCATTTTTGTTTGTGTTCTGTGTTTGTGTTTTGTGTTCTGTGTTCATCCTTCGTCCTGTAAACGCACCATGACAGACACCTGCTCTAGGTTCATAGTTCTCAAACTTTGCTTCATCCTAGAACCCCCGGAGAAGATTTAGAAGTCTTGATCCCAGGTCATTTCAATTGGTCCCAGGCCATACCATATGACGATTCAATCACAGTATCTGGGGTAGAGGAATTTCCCCTCTTCAGGCTCCAGCAGGGCTGGTTTTTGTTTTTGTTTTGTTTTTTGAGACAGGGTTTCTCCCTGTTAAACCCAGGCTTGAGAGGAGTGGTACAATCACAGCTCCACCGTAACCTTGAACTCCTGGCTCAAGCAATCCTCCTGGCTCAGCCTCCTAAGTAGCTGGGCCTGCAGGTGTGCACCACCAGGCCCAGCTAATTTTTTTTTTAACTTTATTTTTTGTAGAGACATGGTCTTCCTATGGGACTGATTTTTATCTTCGCCCTTGGGCATTTTCAAGTTGCTTCTTCCTCTCCAGGTCTGGGATATACAAGGCACAAAGAAAACGCAAGAAACTCACCACCATGTTGTTTTCTGACTGGTCTACTGTCTTCTCTCCACCTCTCAGAGTCTCCTTATGTTTGTTTTCCACGCATTGGGGCTCTTGCTCTTCTTAGTGGATGGAGTGGGGGAAACTACCTCCTGCAAGTGAGGCCCTCCTGGGTCTTTTCAACATTAAACGCAATTAAATTGATTTCCTTCCATCTTCTGCCTGAGCCATCTGAATTTTAGAGAAGAGTTAGGCAGTAGGCATGCCCCTTAGATGAGTAAATCACCCCTGGAACAAAGTGCATTGAATGAAGTTCTTTCTACAGGAGACTAGGAAAAGGATGGATTGTATTTGCTAAGCTCTTGCTGGATGTTTAGCTTTTCTGTGGACCATGAGAATTAAAATTCCAGATTCATCCTTCATGTGAAGACCTTCAAGCCTGACACATGTGTGCAGCAGTGCAGAGTTTTTTTGCGATGCCTAGTCTTCAGTATCATGTGATCTAATTCAGTTGGTTTCCAAATGTGATCGCTAAGCAAATGGCGCTCACTGGAAGCTTGTTAGAAATGCAGTGCTCAGGCATCATCCAAACCGACAGAACCAAAGCTCTGGGATGGGCCTGGCCTGACCTGTCTGTTAACTGCCCCCAGGGTGGGGGTGATTATAATATATGATCACAATTGAGAATCACCTCTCTAACACTCTAACATGGTAACATAATTTTGATTCATTTTTATTTTTGGTTATCTTTGTTTAGGGCTTCTTAAACGTTTTTGTGTCCATTGGAATCACTTGAGAAGCTTCAAACAAAGCGTGGGTCCCCAAGTTTTGTCCCATGGGACACTGTGAGTTAATTGGTCTGGGGTGTGGCCTGAGTATTGGAAATTTTTAAAGTTCTCCAGGATGTAGTACATAGTTATCACATTCCATTCGGAGGGTGCTTAATAAGTTGTAGTATATGCCCCCAAGCCCTCTCATCTCCCCCTAAAAAAGAATACGTATTAGTCAGGGCTCTCTAGAGAAACAAAACCAATAGGACATTATGTTATGTAATTTGGTTTGAGTCTAAGGCCCAAGAACCAGGAGCACTGATGTCTGAGAGCAGGAGAAGACACGTCTTCCCGCTCAAGGACATGACAAATCCCCTCCTCCACCACTTGCTCTGTTCAGGCCCTCTGGGAGCTGGACGAAGCCATCCACACTGGCCAGCGTGACCATCCTTGCTCAGGCTGCTGATTCAAATGCTCCTCTCTTCCAGAAACTCCCTCCCGGACACACACAGCTTCCAGCCACCCTTAGCCCAGTCAAGTCAACGCATAAAATTAACCGTCACCGAGCGAGCACACCCTGCCTGAGAAGTGGGCGCCTCCCCTGGGATATTGACCCAGCAGAGCTAGTGGGTCCAGGAATCTGCCTTTCTTCGGGAACTTCTGGTCATCTGTTACAGGGACCTCGTTTTGAACAACACTGACTCGAAATATTTGCCTTAGTCCCCAAAGCATGTGAAATCGCAGGACTTCCGACGAGAGACAATCATTCACTCTCAGCATCTCGCAGGAAGAGTCTCTGCAGAACCTAGAGCTGCGGAGTGTCATGGGACAGGGGCTCCTCGGCCCCGCCCTCTGGGGACCTCCCTGGCACCTGCAGCTGTGGCCGTGGGCTGGTTTGCGGGGCCTGTTTACCGCGGGCTTCTGGACGCAAAGAGGTTTTCTGAAAATAAACCTTTCAGTCTGCCTGGCTACTTTCTGCCTACTTTCTTGGTAACCTCTGGTAATCCCTTGGGAGTCAGTAATGAGAATTAATTCGAACTCGATTCTCACCCAGACCCATTCCCGTCTGGTCGGCACACACTGCGTTTCACGACCCTACCGCCACTTTGACCGCAGTGTTTATCTCGGGATACCTCCACTGCAGCATGATGCCGCTATGAAAACATGTCCATCTACCTAAATAAAATCCCAGAAGGATCAAATGTGGGAACATTAAAAAACAAGAAACTGAAGCATATAAGCCTTGGAAATAACTCTGTAATCTCGAGGTTAGGTGATGTGGCGGAACTCCAACATCAATATCTTCGTGCTCTCCCTCCAGCTTGCCGCCTCGCTGGGAGCAGACTCTGCCCTCCCTCCGGGGGGGGGGGGGGGGGGCCGGCCAGGCACGGGGAGCCGGCAGGGCAGGGGCTGGAGCGTGGGCATCGGCTGGGTGCCCTGCCCTCAGGGTGGGCTCCAGCTGGGGGCCACAGCACCTCACTGCCCCCCACTCCCCGAAGCTCTTGCCTCTGGGAAGGGCTGGAAGCCCAGACGCCCGGGGAGGGAGGGGCCCGCAGACCAGCGGCGCTCTAAACAGACTTCCGCAGGCCTTCTTTAATTGTCTCCCCACATGCACGTCCGATGCAGGGGTCCTCAAACTTTTTAAACAGGGGGCCAGTTCACTGTCCCTCAGGCCGTTGGAGGGCCGTCGGAGAGTGCGGCGCACATTCCACACATGTGCACTGTGGGCCCGGGACGAGCCGGCTGCTAAGCAGGACAGGCAGCGGCGGCAAAAACACCCCGAGGACTGGATAAATGTCCTTGGCGGGCCGCATGTGGCCCTCGGGCCGTAGTTTGAGGACACCTGGATTAGAGCATCCCATAGTGCTGTTGACGATTGTACAGGGCGAGGGGCTTCCCAGCCGACTCAGGACCCACTCCTCCTGGCCGCTGTGTGCTCGCAGCTCCTGTGGGCTGTCACTGCTGTGTCCCCTCCTGGACTGAGCTTCCTGGTGGGTTTGTGACTTTCACAAAGCCTATTTACAGGTTGTATTCATGGGGGTTGAGGAGGAGGCCAAAAGGAAGGAGGTGAGTGTGTTACCTGGAGAAGATGGTAATTTTTTTTTTTTTCAGAGCAGTAAACTAGCACATAAAGACAGCTATTCTGTGAAATGTATTAATGTAAAAGCAAACATTTAAAAAAGGAAAAAAAACCCCAACTTCTAAGTACCTCCATGAAGTAAAGTGCGGCCACAAAGTAAACCAGGAAATCGTACATGAAAGCTAACAGGCCAGCTGGGACGCAGGAGTCGGCCGGCCAGTGGTAGGGTCAGCAGGTAGCTGACCTGCTCCCAGGCACAGGAGCTAAAACAGGTGTGCCACCTGCTGGCCTGTGCCCTGGGACCCCCACCCCTCACCCCTCAGGAGGACGCACCTGAATAGACAAGCGGGGGCAACCCTTCCCTCTTCCCCCAAACACCCTGCAAAAAATAAAAGAAAAAAGAAAAATCATCTTGGGAAGAAAACTTCAGATTCCCTTAGTCGTATCGTGATAATTTAACACCTATCTTGGGAGAAGAAATCATTCCTCTCTTGGCTTACATAAAAGTACTCACGCATAAACTCAAGTCTAGTCTGGCTCAATTTTTCTTCCTCCATGGGGCCAGTTTCCAATCTAATTTAGCCTGTTAATTCCATCAAGCCTGTCATCAGGGCTCCTCTATATCTTCTCTCTGACAAATAAAAAGTAAGCACACTTCGGCACGGAGTTCTTGTTTTAAAGTTTTGCTTCATCTCGATTTTTTTTTTCTTATCTTCCCCCAAGTTCTCTGTGCCACTTCTCACGTCCTATAACGCTCATGACTGCTCCAAAATAATTGGAGTCACCTGACCAGCTCCCAATGTGGCCACCCAGCTTACCCTCGTAGCTGTGGGTACTTCTGCATCTTAATACCCTGTCCCTCTGCATACTGCTGGTTAGCGTTCTGTTATCACTCACTGTGACCTTCAGACTTCTGCACCAGCTTAACTCACTCATCCTTCCGCTGCTGTTTTTATCTTTCGGTTTCTGCTCTAACTGCACAGCAGGAACATCAGAGGGGCCCAGCTCTTTTGTCAGAGCTGAATTGATCATGTCAACACAGAGCTTGGTAGAAAGTAAAAAAAGTATACTCTGGAGCAAAATATTATTTTAATTAATTTATAATTAAATTTAAATTTACTTGTTTAGCATTACCAAATCAGACATTTGGTGTAGATGTGGATATAGGGGGAGTTGACCGTATTTCTTTCATTCTTTCTCTTGTTCTCTCTCTCTCTCTCTCTCTCTCTCTCTCTCATCTCTCTCTCTCTTTCTTAAGCAACCACTTTACAGTGACTAATTACATCATATTGGGCTATCATCATACTAAGATGTGTGTCACCTTAAGGATGACCCAGCATTGCTTTATTTTAAGTAAAATGGATTACTTTGGTACTGTGAAGAAATCGCGATGCATTGTGCATAACAAACACGCTGCTACTTTCAAACTGTGCGGCTGTGGCGGTGTGTACCTGCTTTCCTTGTGTGTTTTCTCTCCCTGTGGACTATAGCTCAGAGCGTTTTCTGTTCTAGCACTTAGAAGAGAGGGGGGGAAAAGAACGAACACACCCAGTACCGAGACTTTTGGAGAATGCCAAGGGAAGCCCACGTGAGGCCGCGGTTGGAGGACGGCTGAGCTCAGCGGCAGGTGAGAATCTCATGCCTCTGCTGTGCGGCAGCCAGCCCTGAGCACGGCCCTGGCAGAATGGGTCTCCCCAAAGGATGCTCACTGTTGAAGAGTCTCAGCGAGTGGAAGGTTGTTTCTCCTTCATCTAAAAAGTGTTAAGAGGCACCAAGGCTGTTTCTGTGTAGCTCCGATAAGGAATATTAGAAGGAATTTAGGCACTGATAAATAATAATTTAAAATCAGTTAATAAAACTTTTATATAGTATCTATCTATATAGTTGCTTACATTTTGCTTATTTTATATAGTTAACATATAATATTAACACAAGTTAATTATAATAGGTAATGACATTTATCAGTAAGGTTAACCATAATATTTATCATCCAACTTGGCATCCTTTGGGAGTGAAAGGAAACGCTCTTAATAGTTACATAGGGGCGACAGGAATAAACCAAGACCGTCCCAGGAAAATGGCAACATATGGCCACCCTTTTATGAACAATGCTACTGTTAAAGAAAGCATACGTGACTGCATTGTGTTCCACATGCCCCAGGACTGACTTGGCCAAGGCTAAGGAAAATCACATAACCTCCTTTTCCTTACTTGGTAACCAATAGCTGTTCTTTGATTCCCAGAGTATTGAGATGAGTGAGCAGGACACCGAGCCCTGGGACCACTCTGCAGCCACACGGAGCAGAGTTAGGGAGCTTGGGACAGCCCTCAGGGACGGTTCTGTCCCTCCATTGAGGTCTAGTGAGAAGATGAGGTTTGGTAGAGTCTCTGCACCTCATTAGCTGGAACTCCCTCTCCATAACTGCTCAACAGCAAATCCAATTCTACTAAGAAAAGAAAAAATCAAAATCACAGATAAAAAATTAATCAATCATTTGCCATTTGACTATAAGTTATTTTTGAACCTGTCTTAATGATCTGCTTTCCTTCTCTGAGCCTCAAGTACTCACCTATAAGCTAAAGGGAATTAATCACATTTATTTGTAGTGCAATTTGAAGGAGATAGTGTGTTTTTGACACACACTACATACTCCATAAGTGTATGTACTATCACAAGTAATAATACTTTTTTAAGTTTAAGACAATGTATTGATTTATTCATGAACGTTTATTTGCAAGACAGAAGTAGAAGTCATTTTGGCTTAGCGTTTTACAACGATTCCTTCTTCCTGTGAATAAATCGATCTTGACTTGAGTTGCCATATCTGCAGTGCCTAAAACTGTATTGCTGTTTACAAAAACTATCAAAACCTCAATAATATCTATTATTCTTATGTGTCCTGATAGTTGTGAGCAGCTGGCTGTCATTTTTCTGCTATCTACTTCTCAATTATTAAAATAGCATTCCTCAGAATGAGAGCCATATTCACTAGAATTAAAAATTATAAGATGAAAAATATATATGCTTCCAAGCACTAGCTTGTGTTACTAGGTTTGAAAATCAAAGCATCCAGAGTTAAAATCTGAGACCCAGATATCAGAGCATGCTGCAAAGCTTGTCAGAAAGTCAGAACCTAGAAATGATTTTAAGGCACATGAAGATGACATGTGCCCCTAAGAGATCAATTTACTATGCAGTTTATATTTTGTCTGTCGAATAATAATTTTTAATGAAGTGGATTGACACTGACCAAATAAGATTCATAAATAAGTGAATGAAACCACACCTTATGGTTCAATCTCCCTTTTGCATAAAATAATGACTTGAGAATATTTCCAAGTTATTTTTTACGTAACCTTAGATATATCAATTGCAGCATGAAGTGTAAGTGGGGAGTGTATGGACATATTGAAGACTGCATTTCCTAAATTTTTGGTATTTACTTATGTTTCTAGAATTTCCCAGAGATATCTGCGATCATTCAAATCTGCCTCTGCACCCTCATTTCCTAAGCAGATTTTTGGAAATCAGACGATGTCGTGTGGATATTTCGTTCTTTCACTGCGCCTCATGTGGGTACTCATAAGTGTCGAAATTCTTTTGCTCAAGGAGTCTTTCACAAGGGGGTGGGGGGGGCGTCCCCGTGTTACAAATAAGAGGACTGTCACACAAACAGGACTGTCCAAGATTTCAGGTGGCTTGGTGGAGCTCCACTCATTTTTGTGTTTTCCACCTCAAAATGCTTTCTGCTAACCCAGTGATTTTTTTTTCAGTGTTCCTGAATTTTAGCTTCTTCGTACCCTGCCAGGAGCTAAGGGGACATGTGAAAGGAAGGATGGATGGGGGGCTGGGGGGGTGAGCTGATGGGGGAGCGGACCACCACCCCACTCCAAGGAACACTCTTATAAATATGTGTTATAGACCACCTCTCTTAGAATTTTACTTGAAAAAATGCTCTGCTGCTTAAAGGGTGTTTGAAGACAAGTGTCTGAAACCATGCTGCTCCACATTCCGCCTGCAACACACAGGGCGTAGGCACAAACACGTAGATGGTGCAGAAAGTAGGGTGGGAGGACCCCGTGGGAAGACCACTAGCATGGTCCTTTTGCTGTGATTTGCACCTTCCTAGGGGCCTTTTCTATTGGTGATGTCCTCGTGCCTCTACTTCTCACATGTGTAGCTTGGCTCTTCCAGGGCCCACGTGGACCTGGTGGCCAGAAGGACCATATTCCCACTGCATAAGGAAGCAGGAGAAAAAGGACAAGTGTCAGGCCTTCTCAGCCTCAGTGTACACGTTGCAGCCTAGGGCTGGGCCGCAGCTGTCAGGTATGCAGGTGCGCCAGGTGGCCAGGTGGCCAGGCGGAGGTGTTTCTCTAACACATCTTAGACTCCCCCTTGGTGACTGCAGAGGACTGAGCACAGATCTAGTGGGGAGTAACTGCAGGCTCAGGGCAGGATGTGACGCAGCAGGGACAGGGAGGAGGGGAGACCTGAAGGCAGACTGACCACCTTGGCTGGGGAAGCTGTGGACTGCCAGCCTTGTGTCTCAGCCCACCCATTTGACCTCCTGGCTCCGGGTCTGGCTTCTCGACCTGTCAGATTCTGTATTTGCATGAGGGTGTTCATGCCTCTCCTAAGAGGCCACACCTCATTAGACCTAGATCCTTCCGCTCTTCAAGCTGAACCCAACGCCTGGCAATTCTACGGGAGAGAGAAGGCCCGTTGCACCTGGACGCTCAGGTTGGCTCGTTTTCAGCAATATTAGGTCAGTAAAGAAGCGCCTTCGGTCCAAAATGATTGTTGAGTTTCTGGGGTTTAACTTTTATAATTGACAATGCACTTCTGATTTTAAGCATTGGAGGGATACCTAAGACCTAGTCAATAAATCTTAGCTTTAGAACTTTATCTTTCAATTTACTTATATATATATTTATGACATATTTAGTTTATTACTCCATAATTTAATATATATTTGAAAATATGCATCACCAGCCTAGGGGTGGCCCAGGTGCAGGCCAGTGGTGTTCACTCTGGTTTTTTATGAAGAAACAGCACAAAACTATCCCAAGACCAACATGTTTATGAGACCATGCTGCCTCATGTATGATGAGAAGACAGCATGACCACCCTGGTGCATGGGCGACTGTCCCCAAAACTGCACGGACAGGTAACTGAGCGACACGGATGGACGCAGGAAAGGGAAGGTTGGAACCGTGAGGATGCAGATTTACGTTTTTCAGCGTCCAGCAGTTGTTCAACAGGTAATCGGCACCCATTGAGCTCCCTGACACAGGATGGGTCAGCAGTCGGTGACCGGCTGTGTGTGCCTGTCCCTGAGGGGGTCACCTTTCAGAGTAAGCCTGGGAACGGAGTGTGTGCCGGCAGCCCTGCCTGTATTTTGAGTCCCAGTTTCACCACCAGATCGCAAGACGCCATGTGCCACTCTGGAAGGCCACTCTTCAGGTATCTCAACACCCATTCCAAATTCTAAGTCCACTGAAGACAAGAACGCACATTTTCATCTATTCTCTTTTAAGAATTGATTGTCTTCTCACGGCACCATTCCCAAACTGCCTATATTTTTAATGCATGTTTAATAAACAGAAATAAAGTGCAAATTGACTACTATACATACTTGCATTCTCTTAACCTATGTAACAAGAGCAACAGTCAAAGTGGTTCAATATGTGAGGGACAGTGAATTTAAAAAAAAAAATTAAAATTATGCAAGTATGTAAAAAATTTTTTTTAATCTGCAGGTCTGTTTATTACACACATTTTCTAATCATAATCCACTCAAAAATTATTTTAAATAAACTAAAGAAAATTCAGTTAGATAATTCTTATCTTAGCAGATTGGTTGAAGGATATAACCAAATAAAGCAATATTAGATCAGTAAAGAAGCATCTTTGGTCCAAAATGATTGCTGAGTTTCGATGGTTTAACTTTTATAATTGACAATGCAATTCTGATTTTAAGCATTGGAGTGATACCTAAGACCTAGTCAATAACTCTTAGCTTTAGAACTTTATCTTTCAATTTACTTCTATATTTATGACATATTTAATTTATTACTCCATAATTTAATATATATTTGAAAATTTGCAAAAAAAATCTTTAAAAATAATAACATAATTTTTCACAAAATATAAATAATTTTCTTGTTTTAAAAAACTTTCTGTTGGGAAGATTACACTTTTATGATCATTTTTAGAGAAAATAAGTAGTGTGATTTTTAAATTATGGATATTTTAAATATAATATATCTGTCTAGAGAGCATTTATACATGAATAGTAATGGGAAAATGAACTCTTTTTTGCTCAGCTTTGCCAAAAATTTAAAATATATATTTTGAGTTTACAGTACTATTTGAATGCATGCTATTGGTATGGCCATTTGTAATACTTTTATAAAAATAAACAAATAAATAAAACCATCATTAAGTGTTATTTAATAGAAAAATATGAGAAATCAAAATATTTTATGATGCTATATTCAAGCTGTTGCGTATGCATGAGCACAAATATATACAATTCAAATAATTATTTTTTTATCTACTTGAAACAAACGACTTCTTCCACCCAAGTATAAGACATATTCACATAAAGTGGATAACTTAGAAATATATTTAGGTGGCTGCAGATTGTAGGCGGTGCTTGTATTTTTCATTTAGTTATTTAATTTTATTTTTGATATAATGTCATTGTTTTATATTCTAAAATAAAATCTAGATTAAGTCTTTATATCTATGTATAGATAGCCTATAATAGTACTCAGAAAATAGCAAAAACATAAAACATATCCATCAATTTTTAAAATTTCTACGCATCCAATTCCCTGATTGTCAGTCATAGATCCCGGGAGGCTGTTAAATGTGTAATATTGACCTGATTTCAAGACATCTAAAAAGCCACCTTCTTCCTGGTCACAAGTACGGACAGCACAGGTTGTGGAGCTTTTCCTGTCCCCTAGACCTTTCCAGAATACTTCGTAGTCTGTTAGGCACTAACCTGAGAAAGTGCGATGGCTTTTTTGGAGCTGTGATAATCTACTGAGTCAAAGCATGTTTCGTTGATGAGACATTTCAGCTTATTCTGCAGTCAGGGAGCTCTACCGGATCAGCCGCGACACCCAGAGCCTCATGAAATATTTAAGGAAAGCCTTCCCTGTGCCGTGACATGCATACGTCTTCCAAATCAAATGGCTGAGGCAGTTTTTACATTTTGAGGTTGGAAGGAAAGAATGAAATATTGAAAAGGACTAGCAAAATCAAGCAATGGGAAAATTCATGCAACAGAAATCAATAGGTAGAATGTTTGTCGGCGGGCATCAATCCCGCAAGGCATGGGGTTTATCGGGTTGTTGGCGACCGTGGCCTCGTCCGTGATCCTGGGATGTGGTAGGTGAGAGGAAGAGGGTGGGTGGGATGAGAGCTAAATTATACATCTTCGTTCTTTCTTCGGGTGAGACACACTCTCGTCAGCCCTGAGACTTAGGGAGCTTGATGTTCTGCTCAAAAGCAACTGCCTTTGTAAACCATTGCATCCATTCACTAATGTCTGACAGAGAGGAAGATCATTTAACAAGTCTACTGGCCTGAAAACTGTCCCAAATCAGGAAGAACCTGCGGCCGGTTCTCACCGGTTTATATATCACCACGTTCAGGGAAGAGAGTAACCACAGGAAGTCAGTGTTCTCTTCCTCTCTGCTCAGATGCCCAACCTGCTCCTGTTGACCTTAAGTCGCTGGTATTTTGTCTCCATAACAGTCAAAGCGATCACAAAGATACCTATTACCTATGGGGTAAGAGGAGGCCTCAACCATATGTGAGAATAGGTCCTGCCTATGACTTCTGGGCTCTGAAAGGGCGGCAAATCAGATTTCTCTAAGGCAAAAGATTACCACGCAAACGCTGTCTGTCTTTCTTCTTGCAAAATGGAAATGGGGGATATTCCAACTCCAGGCTCCGGGCGTTCCAAAGCGTGCACTCCTGGCCTCCCTCCCCCTCCCAACCTCCCCCTTGCCTACCCCCCNCCCCCCCCCCCCCCCCCCCCCCCCCCCCCCCCCCCCCCGCCAGCCTCCCTCTGCCTTCGTTCTAAGCCAGCATCTCAGGATAAAAGAAAGATGCCATGCAGTGTAAATTCAGGCAGATTGTCAATGTATCCGTGCACATTCTCAGTCTCTGTTCAATGTTCCATGACAACAAGGTGAGACGGCAGAGGTTATCCGAACAGCTGCTGCCTAAGCTGGAAACTCCAGGCATTGAGCACCATCTGTCTATACATTCACCAATGTATAGAGGGGCATCTATCAGGCAGTGGCACTGCAGCTGCCTCCCCGGCAGGCAGGCCTGCTTCCTTTCTGGGCGCCGAACAATAAGAGCTAGTGCTTCACTTTGTGTCGCACAGAATGGCTGATTTGATTAAGTCCCCAACTCTCATTATGCTAGGTAGGAGTGTAGAATTTCAATGATAATCCATAATGCATGACCAGTTTGTCGCCATGGCAACATAAATTCAAGGTTACCAGCGCAGACGCATAATTGGGCGTGCATTGAGTGCTGAGGAAGGGCTGTTAAAATTCTTGTCATAGAAAAGTAGCATCCATCATACTGTCTGAAATCGCAAAGTACTCATAATCAGGCAGGAAAAAATCCTTGGAGAAAAATGTTAATAAAATAACTATTACAGTCTAATAAAATTATTAAGTTTAACCACTTTAGTTTTTAAAGTATTTCCAGTTATTAAGAATGAAATAGACACCTCATTAAACATTGGAGACTTGGATTTAACCTCCCTCATCAATATTTGCGTGGAAATATGGACCTAGAGAATTTTTGGTCTCAGTCTGATTGATTGATCAAAACAAGCCTCATACAAAGCCTCAAAATATACTGTCTCGCATATTTGTTTCATTTTTTAAATTTCAGATTGGATTTTTCTCAGTGGTAAGACTATTTCCTGAATAAAATGCTCTGGGGAAAACTAAATCTACTTCTTTGCTTTAAAAAGCTGAAGATTAAATTATGCATGTTATTTGCAGTATTTCCCAAAGTAGAGAGATGAAAACTAAGGTGGCGATGAAGAAATGAAAGAGTAAAAAGTCTAAAAGAGATAAGAATATGTTATCTGTCCATCCCATTGAGCGATACAAATATTTTTTTATTTATAAATATGTGCAATAAAAATTTTTTTGAAATGTATATGGTTAATAAAAATCCAAAACAAAAAAATGCATACCATGTAAAAGGATTTAATCTTGGACCAAAATAATTATGGTAATTACTTGTTTTGGTGTCTGCCTTTGCCAGTGGAGTAGAACCAGGCACAGATTTTATAAATGAGCTCTGCGCAAATGACTGAGAATTAAGCTCGGAGTGTTATTGTGTGTGTGGGGGTCCACGTCGTGACTCATGGTAGATTTCCCCCATTTTCTTTGATTGAGTAAAACCAACGTTTTTCTGTGCTGCTCATCTCTTTGCACATTAAGTATGAACTGCTTTGCTCTGTGCTATTATTTATTATCATTTTTCACCAACCATGACATCCTTTGCATACATATTCTTTAACCCCAGAACACAGAAGTACATATGTTTTTAAAAGGCAAATCTGCCCCTTTTTTTTTTTTACTGAGATTCAGCTTTTATCTAATTTTGTTGAAGAAACAACTTCAGATTCATTGACTTAAAAAAATAAGAGAATTACTACCAAAAGAAGCAGAGTTGGCCACATGATCATGGAAACAACTGGGTGTTTTTGCATCGACCTTGCCAGAATTCAATGCTTCTCTGTCCTTCTTGCACTCGGCCTCCCAGCCAGTCTCCATTCTGTCCTCCCGTCCAGCTATGTCTAGGATATGCACAGAAGCAGTTCTTTGCCTTGGGAGCATATCTACTGCCATGATGAGATAACTAAAACATCAAGTAAAGGCACAAGTAAAATTAATTTTTAGGCATCTGGCATCACTTCGTATATACATCGTTTATCTTATAAGATTTCTAGTGCTGTCCTCAATTTTCTGCACAGCCAAGTGGGATTAGATGATTTTTTAAAGTTGAATGACAGAGATTTATTCTTTAAGTGAGGATCACATTCCTAGGATCTTTGCAATTTTTACAGTAAAAAATAAAAGCAAGAATCAAAATCAGATGACATAATTTAGAATATAGATGTAATTTTATATATGTATTTTTTATGTTGTGTTTAATCATACTAATGGCTGCCTCCTTTGGAATTTTTTTTCTTTTAATTGGAGATATCTTGTGTGGCACAATTTTATTTGAAATACGAAGGGGTTTCATTTGAAAGAACTTGCTTACAAAAGTCACATCTGGAAGTATATTCAGATCCGAATGCACACATGTAACTCCAATTAACGTTAGAAAGGCTAAGGAAAATATACCCGGGTGGTGGAGGGGGAGGGGAGGAGGAACTGAAGAAAGAGGTTTGTGTCTCTGATTTAAATACAAGTGACTTTATGAAGAACACCAGCATGTGGCCAAATGAACTCCTATTGTGGAAATGCACTGGCTTTCAAGACAGAATAACATTTCTGATTTGATGTTTAGTGAAGTACAGCCATCAGCAGGAGCAAATGCTGAGCTGGTGTACTTAGATGAAAATGAATCACTACAAGCTGTTTAGGGTATGAGTCTGGTTTGGTCTTGAAAACCTTTAAGGTAATTTAAAAACGTATTATTTGAGAAGTTCGGCCTTGGATTTAAACATAGGTTGTCTGTATTGATCATTACTGTTATATACTAATTCAAAACATACTGTTGGCTATTATTAATCATTATTTATGCTTCATACACACATGATAAGAACAAAAAAACTCCAATTTTAATTAAACCAAACGCATAAACATCAATAGCATGGGTTTCATGCTAACCAATATTGCAATTTTTTCTAGTATTTAAAAAAATCAATGATAATCCCTAATGTTTTCTCTTTATGAAATCAGAGACAATGAAGATATTACAATAGGTATTAATCTTATGTTCATTGTGCCTCAGCATTTTCATCAATTTTTATTTAAAAAAAAACTACATTTGCAATTTGAAAATATACTATAGTTAATTTTCATCTTTAGCAAGCTACTATTTGATATTAGTCAATCATTCCAAGATTGAAATGATTATGAAATAAGCACATGATAAATATCCATGAATAATAATGTACTAAATCTGTAGATAAATTGTGGAACAGTGAGATAAAAATTCTTCATGTGTTGAAATTAGGAAGGGATTCTAATCATCTTGGTATTGGTCATGTAAAAGATGTACATTAGCTGAAAAGAGTAATCTAATGAATTGTTGTCTCTGCAGTCAGCCCTATCCACACTTGAGACAGGGCTTCATCTTCCTCATTATTTTCCCTCTACATAATGATTTCAGTTCTTTAAGCACTCCATATTCTGATGCTTTCCTCTTCATTGGGTGTGTCAGGGATCAGAACACTGTGCTCCAAAATACGGTGCCATGGCATTTTGAGTATTTCGAGCTGTAGGAAATGAAGAAAACCTCAGAAGCAGGAAGGTCACTCTCTGCCCTTCCCCACCCCTCCTCCCCTGAAGACTCTCCCATTAACTGAAGAAATAACAAGGCTCATAATTTGGGAAGGAGAGCTTTCTGTCTCATAAAGGGTTGCAGCCTGCGGGTGGCCATTCTGGCAGGCTGGAAGGCAGGGCCCCCAGCCACAAGCCGGGGACACGTGCTTGGAGGCAGGGACAATAGGAACAGGCATTTATACTGAGCGGGGTGGCCAAATGTACATATTTAACAAGCTATAGGAAGAGTTATGAATATTTATGAAAGGAGAAACATGTGCCTGTGCAGTGGAGCTTTCTGCCCTTCTATGGGGCTCGAGTGCGGAATAGCCACCTTATCCGGAGGAGAAGATGACATGAAAATGCCCCATACCCTGGCTAAACCCATGCACTGGTCTGTGGTCTCTCGTCAGGAAGGAATGCTGGGGATCGGCCTCCATGTAATCCTTAGGGAAAGAAGCCGGCTGGCTGTTCGCAAGGGAAGGGGTAAGATGGTGTGCTCCACCTCCCGTCCCATCAGGGCTGGGAGCTCAGGTTGAAGGTTTCTCTGGGCTCCCCTTGGCTGAGAGAGGGTCTGTTCGGTCAGTGGGGGCTTAGGATTTTATTTTAGTCCACACTCATGTGACAGGTGTCCTGCCCTATACTCTCTATGCCTAGAGGGAAGAAATATCACCAGAGAGGCCAAGAAGAATAGGCCTTGCTAAGTTCCTGTGAGTTTGTTCCCATTGGTTCATACCTTTGTCCTCCAATCACACCATGAGAATACTGTTTCCCAGCATCTTCGAGTCTTCACTTCTAAAGGCTTCCGTGTCACTTAAAACTTTGGTTAAATAAATTTGTTATGCTTTTCTCTTGCTAATCTGTTTTTTGTTACAGGAGCCTCAGCCATGAACCTTGCCATGAGTAAGGAAAAAAAAATTATGTTTTTCTCCCCTAGATTTTGTTGTACAAACTTCCAAAAACAAACAACAACAGCCAATGTAGTGTTACATGGGTTTTCAAACCCAAGTATTTTGTGTTTTATATGCTCTCTGCATGTGACAAACACTGGTATACCAAGTTACTTTCTCTAAGACATACTTTAGTAATATGATCTTTTTTTAAGTTTTTGAGGTGAAGTCACAGTATACAGTAATTTCAGAAGATGTGCTTTAATTAGAATGACATAAAGTACATAGTATCCATGTGTATGAGTTTGTGCAAAATTTATACATGTATAATCTATATATATGTATAAATCTTAGAACATTGTTTCTTTTTATTTCTTCCTTTGAAATACATTTATAAGGGCATCTCTCTCTTTTATTAACTCTGTGGTAATTTGATACAAAGTCAAGTGTAGCGACCTGAGGACTAGTTTCGATTTATACCTAGCTCCATTTCTTTCAAATCACAGAAATAGCAGGTACTGCACAGTCTTGCGCCTTCTCCACGTTTGCCGTGACCTTCCGTGTGATCTCCCTAGCGTGGCCAGTCACACCGCTTAGCGCAAGAAGCCCTGCCCCCATCCACAGAGCAGCTGCTGCGATACACTCTGTGCTAATATTTCCCCTCATAGCTAATAGCATGCACTCACCCTCCAGCTTAAAACATTATGATGGGCATTTGTGAAGAGAAGCTCCAAGCAAAATTTTGATTTTTAATTCAATTTTTTTAAAAGTACCTCTATAACCCCAGATATATGTGATCGTCTTACTAGGTTATGTATGGATCCCATATCATGCTATGGAAATACATTGGCATTGCTAATTAATAGGAGGAGAAGGGTGTCCCGGCTCCAGGATTCCAAATATTGCCCATAGCCTTTGCTTCAATCATGGTTCCTGAAAGTTCAGCTGCAGTCAAGCAATTTTATAAAAGAGAGTTGACAGAAAAACTCACGAAAAAACTTCTATTTGTGGAAATCTCCCTCTCGTCCGTCAAGAGACAAGAATCAGATGCAAGGCCATTGGCGAGGTTGGGGAAGAGAGGAAGCTGTCAATCGGTATGTAAACAGGTGAAACAAGTAGGGAGGAAAGATAGAAGGATAAAAAATATATTTATGTGATACGGTCAATATTGCATTTATAAAAATTGTCTTTGTTCAGTTAGTCCGCAACTTCTGTTTCTATGTGACTAAGAAGTAATGAGCTAATATCAAGAATTTATTTTGTGGCAGAACTGATTTGTGGTAGGGTCAAAGCAGCTTCAGTCTGATGTTACAAGAATCTTCATGCACACTTCTATACCTTGATTGCTGTCTTTAATGTGCCGACCCCTGAAAACTCGTTCTTGTGACCACCAAGTCAGATGAAGAGTATTTGGAGAAATTGATTTTCTTTTATTTCAAGAAAAGAATATGGCATTTTTCTTAAATATGACAGTAACAGTAAAATAATGAGAGAGATTAGTTTTATTCTGCATGGGGCCAAGAATTAGATCGGAATGATTAATGAATGGTTTGAGAGAAAGATTCCAGCTGACACTGGAAGAGTGTCAGCTTCCCTTAGGACACAGCGCTATGGTTCGATTGCATCCCCCAGAAAGCATGCGTTGAAAACTTAATCCCCAGTGTGACAGTGTTAAGAAGTAGGACCTTTGGAGTGATTAGGCCCTGAGGGCTCTGCCTTCATGAGTGGATTGCTGCCATCACTGAGGCAGTGGGTCAGTTACCATGACAATGGGTTACTGGTAAAAGGATAAGTTTGTCCTCTCCTCTCTGTCTCTTTTTCTGTCTCTGTCTCTCCTTCTCTTTTGCCCTCCCACCACAGGATGATGCAACGTGAGGACCCTTATCAGATGTGGGCCTTTTGATCTCGGACTTCCCAGCCTCCAGAACCGTAAGAAGTCAATCTCAAGCCGGATCAAGCCATCCTGGGCCCAGCTCAGGCCACCAGTTCAGAAAGGGCAAGAGGCACACCTTGGTGGTGGCCATGTGGTCTTACGGCAGGTGCTCAGCTGCAGGGCTGCAGGGGGGCACGGCTTTTCCCCCTAGATTTCAAAGGATGTCTCCCACAGCCTCGGGGTCCAGGCCTGAACTTGGAGCAGGGGCAGAACTACTGCTGAAAGTCCCCACTTAGGGCCATGCCAAGCATAACTACGGGGTCCAGGCTGCTGCAGAGACCCTGAGACTGTAGAGACTTCCTCGTTCTTGGGAGTTCCTAGCAATGATCTCATTATGATTGGAAGGCGGGATGAGCAGCAGGAGGAACATGTGACTAGACTGGGAAAGACGGGAGCCAGAAGGAGTGAGGTCTCAGGACAGCAGGCTGGACAGTGGGAGCTGGGAGCATTATTGGGATTGTGGGGGCCAGCATGTCGGGCAGGGTCCAATGGGCAGCCCGGGTACTGCCCGGCAGGCCTCCAGAGCCTCGGCCTGAGCAGCCAGCACATGCCGGTGCTAACCAGTCAGTAAAGGATGATCCGCTTTCCCGAGTGCTGTAGCAGCAAGCGGCACAATCTCCTCCTTTCAAAAACCCTCATGCGGATGTTTTTCACTAAGTAAATCCTGAAATGTTTTAAGACTTAACAAAGTGGTATTGACTAAGATGTCTTCTAAATTCCCCTCCAATTTCCACAATCTCAAGGAATTAGAGACCTGCCCGTAAATCGAGCGGTGATGACTTCCCTGGTGTGCTCCACAGCAGCCCGTCTGCCTCGCCAGTCCTCCAGGCACGTGCTTCACCAGACCGCACCTGCCCATCTGAGATCCTTGTTCTCAGAACTGCAAATAGTTGCATTCCTCCTGTGGTCAAGGAAATGTATCTAAATCAAATCTTTCCCTTCTTCAGTCTTTTTTTTTTTGCTTCTGAAAATATATGCAGCATACTAGTAATAAAAATTATGCACACTCCCAAAATATTCAAAATTGTGGGTTGCTCTAGCTTACCTGTGTAATTAAAGGATGTTGGCCTACCTGATATCTTGTGTTAATAGTTTTCTGAAGAATAAAATCCCCCAAAGCATGTAGTGCCCTGCAAATAATTTTACTATGGAGGGATTATGGAAATAGTATTTTTTTTTTTTTATTGTGACACAGTTTTTAGTTCTCAGTTTATGGTACAGTGAACTGGTGTGGAGTTACATTCAGGTTTCCTTTGTGGGTTATTAATAATAGCCTACAAAATTAATAGCCGTACCTTGCACTAATCTCACACCTTTCAAAGCATGTCATCTCAGCCTTACTGTCTCATTTCTTCTCACAGCATCCCTGTGAGATGGAGAGAAATGGATATCACTGATTAGGAAACGGAAGGAAGAGAAGGAGATTCACATTACCACCCTGGTCAGCAGCAAAGATGAGGCCGATCTTAAAACACCAGCCCTGCCAAGCGGGTCTCTTCTCTGGGGACCAAGTTGCACAGGAAAGATGCATTTCTTTATTTACACTGTACACATTTCTGGAGACAGTTTGGCCTCCGTGAGTGATTTTAGAGTTCTACGGTGACTCATCCTGAGAAAACCTCCCCACTGGCATCACACAAGAGCCCACACGAACTCTTACAGAGGAAATCAGAGTCCGTACAAACCTAAGCCACAATTAACCAATTTGCGCCTGTAGACACGCAGTCATCATCCCCTATGGGAGCCCAAGGTTTAGATATTGTAATTAGAGATCAATTACTCAGTCAATAGCTACCAAGTGTATCCAGAACCCAAGGCAGAGACAGATGGGGAAGCATCGTGAAGACCCTGATGTGTGAGGAGGGTCCTTCTCTAATCTGTGTGCTCCGGGTGTTGGAACCTTGGCCACGGCTGCGTTTTGTTCCTCTCTGTAACAATTCTTGAAGTGACTCCTTTTATCACTAGGCTTACAACAAGTACAAAAATGGTTAGTTGAAAAGTGAAACTACACATGTTAAGTAACTAGCTCATAAACATATAAACTATAATGAAAATTACGCAGCTAGAACGTGAGTGTAATTCTTGCATGAGCATAACTAGGAGTTGTTGTAACTTCTAAACATGAGGTCAAAGAAGAATATTTCTAGTCTGTTCCTGGATAGGCTATTCTGCCATTAAACAATTCTGAGTTGTTAAATTATTTTTTACATAATAACCTTGTTTCTATTTCTTGGCGACTTCCTTGTGTGAGGAATTGCATAAAATGTTTAATCTCTTTGAAAGCAATTGTTACAAAAATATACTTTAAAGTGCAGAGTCTTTATGTTTTGAAAAATCTACCTGTATTTCATTTTATATTTGCAAGCCAGTCTAGGGGATCAAGGGGTGTGTTTCTTCTCCAGTTCAATAGATGACCTAATCAAAAATGCCACTGACTTTGTAAGAATTTTTCTTTTGTTTTACAACACAGGAGAATGTGTTTTATGTGCTCTTTGGGGAAATAGAAAAACAAATTCCAGTTTGACTTCTCACTCAATATCTAAAAAGTGAATCAGATAAAAATTTGAATATTATCTTGTGAAATGGCAGGCTCAATTTTTGAGAAAGCGAAACTTCGAGAAACAAAACCCATGCCCAATAAAGAAAGAAGTTGACCTAGCTGACTATGAAGCTAAAAAACAATAACAGGCTGGGAGATAACTTAAAACATAAAGAACAGATGACACTCTATGTCCAATCTAATAAAGAGGTCGTATGTATAAGCAACTAAAAGACCAGCAAGGAAAAACTGAGTGAAGAATGCAAATAGGAAATTTACAGAAGAAAAAAGTATAAACATATATTAATAAAAGTGTACTCAATCTCATCAGTAGTCAGCGAAAAGCCAATTAAAAATAATAAAATATAATTTATTTACCCATGAGACTTGCAAAAAGTTAATATCTTTGTGAATAACCTGCATGAGATAGAGTAGAGAGAAATAGGTGCGTAGGGGAAGCTAGTTCAGCAAAGCCTTCTTGGAGGGCAACTTGGGACCAGGGATTAAAAATATAAATATCCATCATTTTTGACCCAGAATGTTTTTTTCATCACCTATCCTACAGAAAAACTTGCAGTTATGTACTAAGCAGCACATTTGGAAGGATGTTTAACACAATATTTTTTGTAAGAGCAAAATGTAAACAACTAAAGTCTTTGAAAAAGAAAATGTCCAATATAAGAAATATTTGTTTTAAAATCTCACTAAACAGAAAGACTTAGATTTAAATGCACTAACAAGAAAACTTTTTTAAGGTATACATTTATGGAACTAGAAAAACATTGCAGAGTATTATAAAGAATATCGCCAACTTGATGTTTTATGGAACAGAAAGAAGAAAGAAATAATAAAGTGCATCTCTCTATGCATATAGAAAAGCAAAAGAGGGTGCTGATAAGACACACACAAAACTGTGTAAGGCTAAAATATCTGAGGAGGTGAGTGGGCTCGCGGTTGTGGGAACAATGGCAGGAAGACCAAAAGGGATTGAAACCACGCTTTCAATTTTTATTTTATATACTTCTTCACTTGTCCATACCAACATGCCTCCAGAAACTGAAAAGCTGAGACAATCACCCCAGTCTCCCAAAATATGTTCTGGAAAAATCACACCCTATGGTAGACGCGGAGAATGGACCAAATCTAAACTACACAGAGAATCTACCCACAACCGCTGTATTCTGGTGGATCTGCTTGGTGAAAGAATAAATAAGTGGAAAAGAATAAACATGAATAGAAGAGTTAAAAAAAAATAGATCAACAAACGAAAAACTCATATAAAACTAGCTCGGGGGGGGGGGGGAAGAATTACCCATAATAACAGTTTTCTAAAATCTTATTTTCATTGGTGGAGTACGAGAAGTCAATGGCACGTGTTGGACGGAAGCATAAAGCCTTAACAACTAAACGACGGCAAAGCCATGGGAAGCAGGTGTGAGTATAACAGAGGTTGCAAGGAAGCAGGAAATGCCCCAGCAGAAGTCAGCTTCCCATGGATTCGTGGAAAACAATAAAGAGACAAATTTATAATCTACAGTTTTGAAAACTGCCTCAGCATTTCAAAGCAAATACCCACAGGATTGGAAAAAGAAATTAAGTATTTCACATTTCATGGAAAAGAACCCTACTTCCATAGGAAGCTTTGAATCAACCAATTATTAAAGAGAAAAGCAGGTTTAAAATGATTTTTCTTTTATAATGAAGATATAGTGGAAAAACGCATAGGTGTTTTAAATTACACACAATCATGAAGTTATTTTTAGTTTCCTATACAGTCTCTTCACGTTAAAAGAAAGGTCAGGAGAAACAGTGGGATTTGTACATTTATATTTATAATTAAAACTTAAATGAGCCTGGTTTGTATGAATAGTTAAATCTTTTTAGAAAATTTGTGCCACAAAAGTCCGCTCTATATATACAAAAATATATATTTCGTAATATTTTCTTAGAAAAGTATCATGATTTTGTCACAACCTATAAAATACTCTTAACAGCTCCAGTAATAGTTGCATCAGGAGAAAGATCATTCTCAACATTAAAAATTATCAAAAATTATTTAAGATCTTGCAGTTGGTCTTGCTTTTGATCTCACTTTCAATTCCATCAGTTGAAAATTAAATTGCTTATAGCACAAATTTTGTTGGCCTAAAAAGTAAATTTGCAGGAAACTAAACCAGATAGATCTTATAACCAAATTATCACATTAATAAAGCGCTAATATTTACTTTGTTATACCTATATAATTATGACATCAAAGATTTCCGTTTCTGCAACTTAAGTTTGACATGCAACTATCACTATTATCTCTATGACATTTCATAAGTAATAACGTTTTAAAAGAAAAAAAAGCTTTATGTTATAATACTTTTAATGTCTCTTTCTCCTGCTTTTTGAACAAAGGGCTCTGCATTTCACAATCATGTTGCTGGCCCTGGGGAAATGTTTTTACAAGAGTCAAAGGTAAATATTAATATACTTCATTTTAATCAGTTTGGGCTGTTATAACAAGATTTGACCAAGACTGGGTGGCTTAGACAACAGACGTCTATTTCTCACAGTTCTGGAGGCTGGGGCTCCAAGATCAAGGTGCCTGAAGATCCGGTGTTTGGCAGAGCTTCTGCTTGGTTGCAGACAGCTGTCTTCTCACTGCAGTCTCACGTGGTAGAAAGAAGGGGTTCTGGGGCTCCACCCTTATGCCCTAATTACCTCCCGAAGTCCCCACCTCCCAATACCATCACATCAGGGCTTCAACACATGAATGGGGGGCGGGGGAGAGAGACAAACATTCACGCTATAGCATTCTTATAAATTAGACAAAAAATTCAGAGTACATACATCAAAAAAGACATATACAGTTAAAAACACTCAAACAAAGCAATCATGGAGCTGAAACTGTGTTTATTAAAGGGTAAGATCTCCAAGATGAGCCGATCCTCATTCCCACAGTCTAATAATACGCTGTTTGTAAGAGACACACCTAAAACTTAGTGATAACTTTATCAAAAGCTTAATGACTGGTGTGTGAGCTACAGCCCTGGAGCCTCGACTGGGGGATGTAATTGCTGAACAAGGACCTCTTGTCTGCCTGCTCCAGTGTGGCTCTGGTGGCTTTCCTTAGTCCTGCAGATACATTTGCCCATCTGAACCTCACAGTAATTCCATCTTTATTCTCTTGAATTTAGAGAAGATAACCTCCAAGGCAAACAGCCAGTAAATCTCATAGCAGGGGGCTCAAAACTAGGTTTTCTGGCTTTAAATCTGGAGCGTAGCAAATTGTGCTGAACAGTAAAGTGGGTGCTACCATTTCTATCTTCTTTGTCAACATCCCACTAGACTTGGTGTCACATCTGAGGCATAAAATTGTTTGAGAATCAATATTCTTTCAAAATATTTTTAAATGAAGTTGGACCAAATTTTTACAAGTTTGTAAATTTTTAATGCACGGGTACATTTTTAATTAAAGAGGTGGGGTTTACAAGAAACAGGTTAATGTGGAACATTGGGTTGATTTAAGATGGAGTTGTAGCCTAAGTACTATTCCGCTCTTTGACAAAATTACTGAGCAGATAAAATTGAAAAAAAAGTACATCCTAATATTGTTGATATTTTCCATTGTGAAGTAGGCTGCATTTGCAAGACACACAGAAGTAAATATTGTTGCCTAAAGATAGGATGTAGCACAGTCCTAAGTGACAGACACATTCTAAGTACATCTTATTATGGGGTAGGAACAAACCTCTCTTCCTTCATAACCAATTAAGATGTTTCTACAAAAATATGGAGCTCTTTAGTCAAATTAGATCCCCAGTATTGATTACACTTACCAGTACTTTCTCTTGCATTCTGAGTGCAATTTCCTAAATGGTAAAAATGTAGCTTTTGCAGCTTTCTGATTTTAAACAGTTGCCATTCTTTTCACAATATTTATGCTGGTCAGTATAGCCAGTAACTCTGCATTAAAGGGAAAGCTTTTGTTTCTATTTAAAAGAACCGTAAGTTCTGATGATTGCCATATTAAAATTACGAATTACTATATCATTATTTTAATACCATGTTTCCCCCAAAATAAGACTTACCCATAAAATAATCTCTAGAAGGATTTCTAAGCATTTGCACAATATAAGCCCTACCTCGAAAATAAGCCCTAGTGATGGGCGTGGCTACGCAGCACATCTGCACAACCCATGCATTTTGTCACGGAGCAGTAAAGAAGATGAGCTGCCCTTCTCATCTGCCTCATGAGAGCTCTACTGCTCGACATGAGAGATTGGGGCCAATGGTTCTAAAGGAAATAGAGTCGCAAGAAATTCAGGATGGAATTCGGGGTTTGGAGAGTTAGGATGATGTTCCAGAAGATGACTTAACTCTATTTGAATAAATGTAGATTGTTGTACCGTACTTAAAAAAAAAATAACACATCCCCTGAAAATAAGAGCTAGGGTGTCTTCTTGAGGAAAAATAAATATAAGACCCTGTCTTATTTTCGGGGAAACATGGTAGCATTTGTTTTATGCAGTAGGAAACAACCAAACAATCTAACTATATTTTGCCAGGAGGCCCAGTCCTCCAATGTCAGGGCAACTTGAGCTTTTATGTGTTAATGGAGTGTATCCCATGCTAAGGCCTGTAGGCATAGAGGCTGAAGATGCTGCACTCCAAAAGTCCTGAACTCTCAGATTCATTACTCCATGATCTAGTGGAACATATATTTGTATTTCCATGGAAAATAAACTTTTTATTTCAAAATACAATTGAGTATTCTAAAAATGATATCTCTTACTGAATGGTAAAGCATTGCAAAAGAACTGTGCATATATAGGAATAAACTTACAGAAAATTCGAGTGTCTTCCATTAATAAATTTCCAATCTCACTCGTATCAATACCAGTTTGCAAAGGTGTTCAAAGAACCTTAGCAGTGCTTAACCACTCGGGATCAGCGTCGACTATAGTCGACAGCCACAGATGAACGTGCACAGCTACTTTAGCTGACAGCTGTGATATGACTTTTCTAATTTTTCATTTATCAAAATATAATTGTGAACATTTAAAAATAACGTAATGAAAACACATATGTACATGTTACCTATTCTGATTTACATGACAAGTAAAGCTGCCTGTAAAGTAAAACAAGCTTTCAGTGCTTTCAAGCTTTCCTCATCACACAAGAGCAAACCGGATGCCTCGTCAATGCACAGCGTGGACTACCGTGAGGACTGTGAGTGCCGGCTGCGGGCAAGGTGTCGCAGCTGGTCAGCGCCGTACCAAAGTGGTCAAAATATGCAGGCATGCAAACATTAGGGTGATTTTGCAGTATTTTCTTTTATGTGAAATGCAGTAACAACTAAGTTTCAGATATTTATTAGAGCATTGTGAAAATTCAAGTTTATTACTTTTATTTGATATCAGAAAAACACTAAAGTGGATCACTTTAGATTTACAATGAATGTAAATGAAGCAGCACAATGCTACAAACGTCCTTACTCTGCTCTGTGCTGGTACATATCACACTACCCGTATGTGACAAGTAAAACTGGCATTGTAAGTGTCATGAAGTATAACTAAGTTCTCATACTTCCCCCTCAGTAAATATCAGGATAAGTAAGGATTCCTATATGGAAAATAAAGGTTTTAAATTATTATTATATGCTTCTCAGACTTTTTATTATGAAATACACATCTAGGAAAGCCCCTAAAACATGATACATACTTTAACAAGCCATTGTAAACACTCATAGAACCATTACTCACAGCAAAAGTTAGAACATGGCCAGCACCCAGGGGTCCTTAAATATCCCTGTCCATTGAGGAAGCCACTATGTTGACTGCTTATATTCTTATACTCTTATATTCTTATTACTCAAGCGTCTCCCTAAATGTTACATCTTAGTTGTGCTTATTTTTGAAATGTATTTAAATGGAAATGTATAGCATGGATTCTTTCACTCCTTGATTCTTTAACTCAACTTTTTTTTTTTTTTTTAATTAGCCCGTGTTTCATAGGATGGAGTCCTCGCATTTCTGTATGGTGTTCTACTGTCTGAATATTCCACAAGGTATTTGCCCATGAGACTGATGATGGTTATTTGGATTATTTCCGGTTTTTAGTTATTCACGAACATTGTTGAAAATGGGCAGTGTTGTACATTAACTGGTTGTACGTATGATTAACGTTCTGGTGAGTGCATATACTGCCATAAAAGGAATATATTGGCCTGTTCATAGCACATACCTGTTTTCACTCCTCTAGACATGGCCCGACATTTTTCCAGCATGTCGTAGGTTACCACCCCTCTGTATACTCAGTAAAAACTTGGTTTTCTCAGTTGTTTCGTTTGTGTTAGTCCAGTGAATAGGTACTATCTCCTTGGGATTTTAATTCCCATTTTCTTGATTCCTAATAACTTTGAGCACCTTTTCACATGTTTTCTGTACATACGCGTGCCCTTCTGTGAAGTGAGTATTTAATTCTTTGCCCATTTTTCTTTTAGATTGTTTGTCCTTTAATGGTAATAAAGACTTGCAGCAGTTCATCCCGTATGAAACCTTTTGCCACCTAAATGAGTTGCAAATGCAAATCCCAGTGTGGCTTCTTTCACTCCTTATTAATGACTCTCACAAATAAAATCAGTTATATTCAAGTTAATAGAATTTATCAGTCTTTTCCTTTAAAGTTTGTGGGTTTTTTGTGTCTTTTTTACAAATGTCTTTTTTTTTTATTTTGGCATATTATGGGGGTACAGATTTTAAGGTTTCAATAAATGCCCTTTCCTCCCCTCCCCCCACAAGTCTGAGTTTTCAGCATGACCATCCCCCAGATGGTGCACATCTCACTCATTATGTATGTATATACCCGCCCCCCTCCCCCCTGCCCAATACCCTATTACTGTAGTACCTGTGTGTCCACTTAGGTGCTGCTCAGTTAATACCAGTTTGCTGGTGAATATATGTGGTACTTGTTTTTCCAATCTTGGGATACTTCACTTAGTAGTATGGGTTCCAGCTCTAACCAGGAAAATATAAGATGTGCTATACCATCGTTGTTTCTTATAGCTGAATAGTACTCCATGGTATACATATACCACATTTTATTAATCCATTCTTGGATTGATGGGCACTTGGGCTGTTTCCACAGCCTTGCGATTATGAATTGTACAAACGTCTTTCTCTATTCTAATAATAATGGTAATGAAAGTGTCCTATATTTCTATCTCAAATTTTGTTTTACTGTGTGACATATCGAGATCTCCCAGCTTGTTCTTCTTTAAAAATGTCAAAATTATTTTGGTTATGAATGTTTGTAATTGTTTTGAAATCATTTTGTCAAATTTACACCACAAAAAGTTTTAAAATTCCTTTTGGATTTTTGTTTGGCATCGCAATGAATATAGGTATTTCCAGATGGGAAAAACTGACACCTTTGTATTAGACTGTGTGTTTTCCAATGAAGGATCGTGGTGTATTTCTCCATGGGTGTTCTTTAATGCTATTAACAAAGGTTAGTAACTTTTTTACACAGATGTCTTACACTTTTTTGGTTGTTAACTTTGCCTCTAGTCTTATAGATTTTTTGCATCTTTATTGTAACTGGTATTTTTTAACCCCAATTTTATCTTTTTACTGGCATAAAATAATACAGTTTTTGTTTAAATTGATTTTATTTTCATCAACTTTGGTAAACTCTTGTGAATTCCTATAGTTTTTCTATAGATCCTTTCCATAATAGTGTGCACACATAATAACACTTTTGTTTCCTCCTTTTGACTTATTTCTTCCTTTCCAATTCTTGTATTTTCACTTTTTTTCTTTATTTAGTACACTGGATAGTATTAATTTATGAAACTTAAATACACTGGTTAGGAAGTCCACACAATACTAGGAAAAGATGATAGAGGACATCTTCTCCCTCAATTAGAATCTAAAGGGTGACCATCCAGGATTTTATCATTAAGTAAAATATTTGCTGTTGTTTTGGTCAGCACCTTCCTTCAGTAAAGGAAGTTCTGTTTTATTCTTAATTTGTTAAGTGATTTTACTATGAATGGATTTTTAGTTTTCTCAAATGCTGTCACGCATCTATTGAAATGATTACATTATTATTCTCCTTTAATAACCATTTTTAGCTAAAATACTGTGATTGATTTTCTCATGATAAACCAATCTTGCATTCTAGTATAAAAATCAATGAGGTCCTGATTTATATCATTTGAATTTAGCTGGCTAATATTTTGTTTCAGATGTTTTATCTCTATTCATGAGAGAGTTGGTTTATAATTTTTTTCCATTTCACCTTCTCTAACAGATTAGTTCACAAAATACATTCAGAGAAAACTTGTGTATAATTAGAATTATATTTCTATTAAATATTTGGGTAAGTCTTGTGGGCAAAATCATCTGGATTTAAGGTTTTCTTAGTGAACATTTTTATTTGTTTTAGAAATTTAATTACTTATTTTAAGGATTACTTACATTTTCTATGATGAGGAGAAAGCAATTTTGGTGAATTTATTGTTGTAGGCTATTTTGTTCATTTCAAGTAAATTTTCTGTTCTAATGGCATGACGTTGTTCATAATACTATTTCATTATCTTTCGGATGTCTGCCTGGTCTAGAAGGATTGATCCTTTTTATTCATGAAATTGGTTATTTGGACCTTCTTTTCTTGACCAGTCTCAACAAAGGTCTTTCAATTTTATTCATTTTAAAAAAACATCATTTAGATTTGATCTTCTTTTTATTTATTTTCCATTTTATTAACTTCTGATTTTTTTCTTTTCTTCTGCTGCCTTATTTTTTGGTTTGTCAGTCTGTTTTTCTTTTACCCTTTTGAGGTAAATGTTTTGTTTATTAATTTGCAGACTTCTATGTGTATTATATAAATATAAATTTTTCTCTCACCACTAATTTAGTGATATCCCACGAATTCTGATATATAGTATTTTATTATAATTTAGTTCAAATATTTTTATTACAAAGTATTAAATATTAAGGGGGTACAAATGTTTTTGTTACATGGATACATTTTGTAATGCTGAAGTCAGGGCTTTTAGCCTGTCCATCACCAGAATGTGTTCATCGTACCTGACAGGTAAGTTTTTATCCCTCACCCCTCCCAACCTCCCCCTTCTTGGTTTCCAATGAACTTTGCCTCACTTTGTGCCCGGATGAGCCCATCGTTTAGCTCCCACGTATTGGTGAGAACCTGTGGTGTTTGTTTTTCCATTCCTAGTTTAAAATATTTTATTTCCATTATGATTTCTACTTTGGTTGATGGCTTACTTAGAAGTACATTTATTAATTTCCTTACATAACTGTATGTTCTAGTATCTTTGTTTTTTTTGTTTGTTTGTTTTCTTTTTTTTTTGCTATTTATTTGCAACTTAACTGCATTATTGTCACAAAACATACTCTTTGTAACTTTAATTTTTTGATATATGTTGAAATTTGCTCTATGGACTAGGATATGTTCAATTTTGGAAAAATGTTCCAAATATGATTACAAAAAGTATGTCTTTTGCAGTTGAGTTCAATTTATTTTTTGCTGTTTTTCACTTTTCTTCCTTTCTTTCCTCCCCCTCTCTATTTCTCTCTCTTTCTTTTCTTCCTTTTTTCTTTCTTCTTTTATTTCTTTCTTTTTCTCTCCATTTCTTTAATTTTCTCTCTTTTTTTAAATTTCTCTTCCCTTAATGATTTTTAATCTGCTCATTCTTTTAATTATAGAGGGTGGTATTACAAAATTTCCCACAGTAATTATAAATTATTCTACTTTCTCTTATTGCATCAATTTTATCTTTTCATATTTTGAGGCCATAAAATTACATGAAATCTATAAATTGTTACATCTTCTTTGCAAATTGAACCTTCTGTCATTTGAAATTTTCATCATTACCTCTTTATGTATAGTAATGCTTTGCTTTGAAGTTAATTTTGTTTGATAATAATACAGTTACATAGATTTTTTTGTTTGGTATGTCCTTTGTATATTGTTTTTCTGTCCTTTTTTTAACCTTGTGTTTTAGATGTGTTTCTCCCAGATGACTTAGAGTTGGATTTTTTTAATCCTGTCAGTTTTTGCCCTTGACTGAAGCCATTAGTTCTTGATCTTTCTTTCTTTTAACCAAAACATTTCACTCATGGGTGTGTGTGTGTATGGAGAGAAATATAAATATAGATATACATATCATTTATATCATGAAAGGATCCAAGTGATAAGAAAATCTGAGTTGAGCGTTAACACATATTAATTTTGTACAGAATTCAATATTCACTCACTGTTGACCTTCTGTTTGAAGAGTCTACAAGTGTAAATTGAGATGATTAAAGAAAATGGAATCTCTACTACGAAACCATTGTGAACATTAGTTGATTTGGATGAGTATATCTGCTTACAGGAACCACCTTCACAGAACTTAGAATAGTGTTTTGACCTTCTCAGGTTTTTATTATACATTTATAAGATAATAGAGAAATAAAGTTAAAGTTGTATAAAGTCTACACATCATAAAATTTGAAAACTAAATTATCTTAGAAACAGTAAGTATTTTCATTAAAACATCAACAATGTAACAGTATATTACAAAGGAGGCAAGAATAGAAATTTCTAGTGATACACAGTATTAGGAGTAAAAACACAAAAATTAATCAACATAGAGTTAAAAATCCTACTATACATTTCATTGACCTATAGCAAAGTGGGGTAGTTTTAAGAATGGGAAATGGCTTAGCACAGGAATTTAGAAACCTCAGCATGCTTAGACTAATTCCCACTCTAGCAACAAAATATGAAATAAAAATAAAGATGAAAATGGAGTATTTTAAGGTTTGTAAAGTAAGTGATAGAAGCTGGTAGAGCTTGAGAAGTTTCACCTTTTGTGTGATCAGTTTAACATCGAAGACATATTGCAATGCAGTAATAGTGATGATTTAGATAAAGTACACGGCATTCACTATAATTTTTGTAAACATTGTTCACCCCTTGAAAAAAAAGCATATGGACCGATCTTAGAATAACAGTGGAAGGATAAAGCCAGGTTGTCTTCCCATTTCGATTCACTTGGTTATGACATTCCTTCTCTTCTGGAGGCAGCCGGCCTCTGTCCACATAATCGCCCTCCTGTGCTGACGTTACCAGGGGACCCCTCATAGCCGTTTCATTATGCCACAGGAGAAGCCAAATGGCCGTGACACTGGATACTCCCCAATTGATAGCACTACTGATTAGCTAACACACAACCCTCTCTCATGACCTTTGTAGACCAGTTTTACCAGCTCTGTGTAAATGCTTCCTCCCTACCTGAAGCTTAACCAAAGCACAAAAGAAAAAAAACAAAACAAATATATATATATATATATATATATATATATATATTCTGAAAAGCTCAAGGTACGTCTCTTTGGAAAATATGAACAAAGCTTGTCTTTTCAACACTCAATTTGCAATTCAATCTCTTAGCATATTCTGAATGTAGGTACTTAATTGTATTTTGCTAAATATTACACAAGATTAATAACAGCACATCTATCTAAGCAGCATTCGGCTTGTAAATGTGCTTTAAAGCATGTATATCTTTTTAGATGAGAAATGATGACATGCAACTTTATAATAACATAAATTCTAATAATATTATTATAAAAGTTTTGTGTTTTTAACCAAATAATCGTAGCTTAACTTAGGAGAGAATGGTATGGTTAGATTAACGTTATGCTGCCTTCAGCTGAATTTTTGCAGGTGCTATCAATATGCATTTTGAATTTGGTCAGTTTCTGTAAGAAGAGATCTTCTAATGGAGTGTTCTCACTCAGAAAAACTCCCGGGATGCCACTTTCAAATATAAAAAGTATACTTCTCGGAAAGCTTTTGGGCGTGTGTGTGCCTGCCTGTACACATGCCCGCACACATGCCCGCACATATATGTTTAGATTCTCTCATTTGCCCCGAAGAAGTTAGAAACATTCACAATAGTACAAATGCCAGATTTATGCCTAAAAATATACATTGAATTTAAAGATAATAAATCAAAGCTCCAAGAAGAATTCAAGCCAGATTTGTTTAATTGTATGCCACATAAATATTGAAAATAAAATAGCACTCTCTCCTTCCTATTCTTGAGTAACGTAATTGGGTCCAGTCTTTCAAATTGCTCCTCTAGAGGCGTTAATCAGGTACCTATGTTGTGAGCCTGGCATTACGAAAAGCATCCAAAGTGCTTTGCAGACTTTTCATTATTACCATGTATCTTTCATTTTGCCAAGAATACTGCTATCATTTGCATTACATGTTTTCTGTTGCTGTCACCAGGAAATGCAACTCAAATGAGTTTAAGAAAAGCAAAGAATGAGTCCTGGGTATCACCAGACCCGGGTCTCAAACAGTGTTAACAGACAAAGAGTCCCCTCAGCTCCCAGCTCTGCTGCCTCAGGGTTGGATCTGCTCTAGGCGCCGCCTGCCTGTGAAACAGCTACACGGATCTACGAGCTCTTCTTCCTCCCCGTGCACCAGAGGCAAGAGCAGTTCATTCTGCCGGCAGAACTACTGCAATGCAAGGGTAGAATCTCATTGGCTCTGGTAGGCTGGACTTGGGCCATGTGTTTCTGTCTGAACTTTATGCTTGACAGTGGAGCAAGATGGCTAATTAGCAATCAAATGCTGTATCTTCACAACTTTACATTCCTATTTGCATTGATCGAACTTGGGAGAGGGGTAGTTTCCCCAGGACACTGGGGCACGGTTATTTGAAGGGGAAAGAGTAAGTGCTTGGAGGCAAAATTACCAGCGACTGATAGCAGTTCACTCCTTTTTGCAGCTGCTCCTTCCTTCCCGTATATGTCTACAGAAATGCCCAGGTGCTTGTGAAACACGCCACTTCCCAAATGGCAACAAAGTTCCATGAGCTCAACCACCCAGCTCTGAGTCACAGTTCAGGGTCTGTCACCCACATGCCGTTCTTTTAGTCAGGCTTAATCTGGCTCCTTGCAGTTTGGTGGTCGGCAGACAAGTGATAAATCAAACCATTCCTGATGCCCCACTGCATTATACAAAAACAGAGAGGATAAGACTTGTTTGGGGGCAGGAGGAACCACTTCCCTTTGGAGAATTTGCATGGTCCATGTTCCACGGAACAGTTCATGTCCTACCGGAAGGCGTAGCAAGGACATTCCTGCTGGCTCTGAAGATCCTTAATCGGTTCATCTGGCCACTCTGGTTTTGTTCTTTAGGAGAAACACCTGTGCCCTCCAGGTCCACCTTGGAGACAGCTTCCAGAGCCACACTGAACGATGGGTGAAAAGAAATAGGTGGAGTCAATTTTAATAACTTTTTCTTTTACCCAACACAGCCAGAATGTTATCGTTTCAATGGGAAAACCATATAAAAGTTATCAATCAGCTTATCGTACATTCTATTAGGTCTTTGAAATTTGATGTGTATTGTTCAATTACAGTGTATCTCAATTCGGGCGGTCCATTTCACGTGCTCGATAGTTACATATGGTTAGTGGCTACCACAGTGGACAATATAGATATGGACAGTGGAAAGCTATGTAGAATCTTGAGGGGAAAAATGCAGCAGGACTTCAATTTTAGCTACGTCTTCCTGGTGACTTGGGACCAACAGTATTGGATTGTTGGATTGAATAGAGGGATATAAATTTGAGATTCTTGGTGGGGGAACGGTTAAGAGGAGGTCTGTTTCTTTGTAAGTTTTTTTTCCCAATTGCTAAGATGTACTGCATTAAAAAGTGCTTTATTTGTTTCTTTGTTCTATGAGGACTAAGGCTACATTGCAAGAGACCTCAAGAAAGAACGTGTGCAATATGGAGTTTAGCCATCTCAGTCTAGAGCCAGTGGGCAGGGTATGATGTAGGGACACTTTTCAGGGAGCCCACGGATGGGGCCACTTGCCTACCAAGCAGAGAGGCAGGTGTTCCTGAATGGTGGTGGCCAGTGCAAGCCTCACTTCCCCACCCTGCCTCTCCTGGTGCCCAGAGATCCCTTTGCCTGTAATACTTTTCTCTTCCATTCCAAGATTTCTTGTAGCATTCTAGCTTTACCTCTCAGTAACTGTGTAGCATTAGAAAGTTAGTTATCTTTTTGCATACTTAGTTTCCAAACCTGTAAAATTATGAAATAATGTCCGCTATGTGCCATCCCTGCAAAGGTTGCTATGATCAACACATTAGGTATATGAGGTTCTCAGCATGGTGCTTGGTGTATAGTAGGTGCTCAGTACTCATAGTGGTAGTGGTGGTAATAATAGAAAATCCATGGAATTATAAATTTGCATGGAAAATTTTTTAGAAGACATAATCTCTAAATGAAAAATAAATGCATATGCAATTCAAAGTTTAATGTTGATTGGGAGAGGAGAAGAGATAGTTTCAAAACACTTGAATGATAGTAGATAATAAAGAAAGTTATGAGTGGTGTTATACGCTATCAACCCATGCATGGAAATATCAAGATGTTAGTGACCTGGTTTTATAAAGAATTCGGAAGCAAATATAAACGGAAATACAAAACATAACACTGTGCAGAAAATTACAAACCTGGTACTTTTCTCCCCAAACCAGGTTACACTGTGTTGCTCCCCTCCTCACTCCCTTGGCCCCTGTCTAGAAGTCTCTATGCCGTCACCACCCTGTAAGGGATCGCGTGTCATTTGTTTACTGAGTGTGTCACCTCCTGTCACAACACGGTGCAGTCTCACAACGGGTCAAAGAAACACATTCTGGCCCCTTTCTTTCAATAGCCCAGTTTTTGTGGGAAAAAAAAAATACATGTTTCTTTTATTTGCTGCTTAAAAAGCTGTTGTGAGTGCTGGCATGACGACACATTTGGAGAAATACCTTTGAAGCTCGTGCACAGCGTTTTCCGAGGCAAAGCGCTCGCTCCCAGGCGGGGACGTTCTTCTGCTCACGGCGCCGCGCTCCCACTTGTCAGGCTTCCGATCAGAGCTCTGCATCCTTGTTGCAACACTCATTTCCAAACTTAAATTAAGGCCACCACCTAGCACTCTGGGAGGCCGAGGCGGGCAGATGGCTCGAGGTCAGGAGTTCGAAACCAGCCTGAGAGATACTCTGTCTCTACTATAAATAAAAAAGAAATTAATTGGCCAACTAATATATATAGAAAAAATTAGCTGGGCATGGTGGCGCATGCCTATAGTTCCAGCTACTCGGGAGGAGGCTGAGGCAGGAGGATCGCTTGAGCCCGGGAGATTGAGGTTGCTGTGAGCTAGGCTGACGCCACGGCACTCACTCTAGCCTGGGCAGCAGAGTGAGACTCTGTCTCAAAAAAAAAAAATTAAGGCGACCATTTAAAGAGATGCATTTTTAAAAAACATGAGGCGATGGGAAGACTGAGTTAAGCAGCTGTGTTGGTGCGGGAAGGCCATGACGAGGGCTCCTGGCCTTAGTGCCGGGGGACCCAAAACAGACTCTCAGATGAAGGCGCCTGGGCTCTCTCCACTGTCTTCGGTGTGGTCACGGACATCAGGGCGCTGGGTGGTCTGGAGTGGATGACTCCAATAGTCATATCTCCCTCTCCCTCTCTCCCTCTCCCTCTTTCTCAATTTTCTCTCCTTTTCTCATAGTGTCTGCAGTGACTTCCTCTCCCCTCATGCCCCACAAGAGTTGAAGTCAGCAGAAGTGGAGTCTTACTCATTCTCATTAAAGTGTCTCCGTGTGGCACGTCATTGCTCTACAGCATGAAACCCAGCATCCCACACGACACGCAGGACCCTCCTGCATTGTGCTGGCTCCGTAGCTCCCTGGCCCTGGGGCGGGGGGAGCTGTGAATGAGGCCAAGGAGCCGAAAGGGCTCCCGAAACAAATGGGAAGTTTCATTATCATTTTAGGTAAAAATAATGGGCTGCTTCGAGTTCATCCCTGTGGTCCCAGGGCGGTACATTGGTTGACTATTTCTTCGGGATTTTTCTAAACCAGGATTCACATGAACAACAGGAAAGACGGCATACAACCATGAATCTAATTAACCTATATCTAGATTCACAGTGGAAAGATCAGATGCTTTGGAATCAGAAAAATTCCACCGGATTTTTGGCAAGTTGCTTATTCTCTCTCTTGGTCTCTGCATCTGCGAAGTGGAAGTGAAATGTCCAGTCTTTCAGGATTGCAACAATCAGTGATAGGTAAGAGAATAGATTTAGGTTTCCTAGGGTACGGCTTTGGTGTACCCCATTTTGGTAGAACTGATGACTTCATGTGGCGCACAGATGAACTTTTTCAATTCCACACCTGCAGTTAGTTATGCATTTCTTCCCCTCACGTTTATGACAAATGACACTGGTTTCCCATTTTGTTTGTGTGATAAGATTTCTTTTTTAATTTGTTCATTTAAATGAAAAAGTGAGGCTATCACACACCAGCTCTGGGGTGCACCGATAAAGCAAACACCCCAATCAAGGCCACGCGTGATGTCCTGACATTTGAAAGCTATTGAGATCTGGGACACCCCGAAACCCCAGCCCTAATGCCAGGCATATGGTAACTGGCTTTGTCACCCTTACAACTATTAAAGAGGAAATATCTAGAGTCTGCCTTTAACGGTGGAGGTGCTGCAGGATTAATCCCACTCACCACTGCCGTTCAGGGGCAGGGCTGAGAGTGCCACCATGGTGCCTGCCCCAGTGACAGGCGCCCCACATGGTTCCTTGGCTCCAAGTTATTCTCAGAGTCATGGTAGCAACCAGTAGCCTTCTGCTCTGAGTTAGCTCAATACATGGCAACCGTTATTCAGGGTCTTGAACATATTCATTGATAACTCTCAATGGCAATTCAAATGCGTGAACCAAATTATAGACAGCCCTCAAAGAGGAGTCTCGGTGTGAGTATAGACTTGGCCTCTATGGGCACATAGCGTGGTTAGCATGATTGCACACGCATGCCCTATATGCATGTACAGCATGAGTGCACAATAGGTGGACACACTGTTTGCATACAATGTACATATGAAATATGCATATATAACGTGTGCACGATATGCACTAATAGTCAAGAAACTTCTAAGCATTGTGCCTTTCAAGACCTGAAAAATTGCCCCGTCCAAGATCCCTTCATAGTGTACCCATGACCCAGGACATGGGGAAACCAAGTGATTCCCACGGTCCTATTATTAATACTAAGTAATGTTTGGCTGTAGTCTAATTTTATCCAAGTACTTCTGTTCTGGCCTCAGGCGTACAGAAAATTATACTCTACAAGTTATAAAAACGTTAGCTGTATATTCATGAAACCCATGAAGTCCATTTTCAGCAGCTCCCCCCATAAACGCTACTGTGGAGGCAGGGAGTGTTAGAGAAAGAGCACTCAGGGACCACGCTGGAGACCCGGCAGCCCCAGAGCAAGGACGACTTCGCAAGCCATATGAAGGGTTTGGCTTTATCTGGGGGATTTGGGGAGCCACTGAAGGGTTTTAAACATGGTATAATTTATCCACCTTTGTGTTTGGAGGGGGCCCACCTGGTTGGAGGGGGAGGCTTTGTTAGAATGGAGCAAAGGAGGAGGGCAGGGGAGTGGGTAGGAGCTGGCTTCGGTATTCCAGGTGACAAGAGGTGGTAAAATGGAGAAATGTCCACAGAGAAGGAGGGAACTGCACAGATTAGGAAGACCTTTCTGCTCAGAATCGGCAGGGCCTGGAATTATTAGGTCGCCAGGGAGGCAAGAGGGCAGGAGGATGCATCTGCCGTGTAGAAGCATCACGATAGCCTTTACACCGTCTCCCCGAATCCTCCCCACAACCCATCGAGGTTGGCGACATCGTCCTCACTTTTCAGTGGGGGAGTAGGGCGCCGTCAAGGTTAGAAGAAAACTATTCTGTGGATCCAGACTCAAGAACTGCAGGTGCAAAAACTCTTCAGACTTGTTCAATTCCGCTCAGTTCGATTCAACCTTAATGCAAAACAGACAGAGAAATCCTGAGATGAGAAGACACCGGAGAGTTAAGGGTCTGATGAGACAGCATCCCACCTGGGGCTTTCAGAAACTGACTGTCTTAGACCAACCACGGACAGTTTCTCAGAACATTCTTCAACTGGTTTTAAAAGTAAATTCAGGCCTGCATGTGACGGTATACTTCTAAAAAGTGGTATGAAATAATGATAGTAATAAGAAAATTTAACCACTTCGGGGCCAGCGTGGACCATAGTCGACAGCCACAGGTGAACGCGCACGGCGACTTTAGCCCACAGCCATGATATGACTTTTCTAATTTTTCATTTATCAAAATAAAATTGTGAACATTTAAAAATAACGTAATGAAAACATGTATGTATATGTTACCTATTCTGATTTACATGACAAGTAAAGCTGTAAAGTTAAACAAGCTTTCAGCGCTTTCAAGCTTTCCTCATCACACGAGAGCAAAACGGACGGGTCGTCAATGCACAGCACAGACTATCTTGCGGACTGTGAGTGCGGTGTGGGCAAGGCTTTGTGGCTGGTGAGCGCGGTCCCGAAGTGGTTAACCTAAATCCCTTAAAATCTGAAACTAGACTCTCAATTTTTCTATTCCATTCATCCACAAACACACGTGCAAAATATGCATGAACTTGTTACCTCCACATTTTCAAAAGCAACCCACCATTGCTATATACATTAAAAACTGCAACATAGATACCTCTGTGAGTTAAAAATCCTAAAACAGTTACTTCTTAATTGCTTTTAAGTGACCTAAATGGATTATATGGCACTTAAAATGCAAGTGAGAGCCCTCAACAAGCCAGTAACTAAACAAATCATCAGGTGAATGCCAAGTAAGCTTGACTATCCGATTTTTTTAAGTGAATAGGAAATCTTTATTATAGGTGGAACCAACTCCAGGAGTTTTGTGCCTTCCGTATTGTGGAATAAATTCATATTTACTCACTGTGACCCACTGCTCTCCTTAATAAACCCTAATATGAGGAATTGAGGTAGACATGTGTTTGCAGATTTTATCAATCTCAGTTTTTTATATTGTACATTTAAGCCTAGATAGGTATTATCAGCACTTCAAGCCCGTTTAGATGGCACCAAAGTCAAGTTCATGGTGAGCAGTATTGTGCTGACACTCCAGAGTATTTGCTGGAACACCTGTTCTAACTCGAGAGAAGAGGGCATCCTGTATTGCGATCACATCTCTGAAGAGTGGAACAGCATTCGGAGACTGAATATTGAAATAAATTAAAGTGTCTTATTTACTGTGCTTCAACAATAAAATGCATGACTGACCTTTAACGGGTGCTATACACACAATAGCACTTGCTGATAACCAGCTGCAGAGAGATGGCTCCTCAAATTCACGCTTCACCCTGCCATGCTCTTTTTTTATTTATTTCAGAATATGACGGGAGCACAAACACTTTGGTTACGTATATTGCCTTTGCATGACCCAAGTCAGAGCTACAAGCACGCCCAACCCCCAGACATCGAGTACTGCACAGGTTAGGAATGAATTTACCCATCTCCTCCTACGCTAGGCTATGAAATACACACATGAACTTAGCCATCCTCTTTGGGAATGTCTCCGTTCCTGACATTGTTCACATAATTTTGTTTCAGTAATAACGAAAGTCCCTTAACCCTCAGCTAGTCTTGCTGGGCCGGGGAAGCTATTTGCAATCCCAACTACACATGCAAACTCCCTGGCTGGATGTCTTGGCTGGTCTCCTTGCTTTCTGTCTTATTTTGAATTGAAATGGAAAGAACTGGATTTTTCAGCTGGCAAGCGTCTTGCCCTGGCAGCTTCAGGTTATGGTCAGCGCTGGAGACAGGTGGCCTGTGTCCAAAAGAGAATTCTCCCAGGGACCTTCGGATCCTGGGTGAGGTTACATTCTTATTCGATACGCTTTCTCGTCACCACCCTCCTTCCTTTCTGCCTTTTTTGCTCTGTTCAAAATAAGATTACCATGACTTACCCACGATTCGACACCCTTAAACGTCCTATTAAGAATAAGAAAATAATGTTTGCAAATCATTCAAACCCCTCTTTAAAAAAAAAAAACAAAAACTACTGTCTGAGAGGTACCTAACACTGTCTACAAGAGTACTTCCTGGAATGAAAAGTGATCTTTCTGAACATAATCTGCATAGATTTTATAACAGCCCGTTAAGAAAAGAGGTTTCTATTTTTCTCGTGTTCCATTAGTACCTGTTAAGTATTAATGTACTCACGTATATTTTATATTGCCCTCTCTCTCACTTCAGCGTCATCATTGTTAATTTATACTAAAGTGTAAAGACCTGAAAATAACAGAGATCTCATTATGCTTAATGGCTCAGAAGTGCAGACCATTCGGGATCGATGAAATCAGTGTGGACGCCACAGGCAG
The DNA here is from genome assembly GCA_008750895.1 of Mirza zaza. Lineage (NCBI taxonomy): Eukaryota > Metazoa > Chordata > Mammalia > Primates > Cheirogaleidae > Mirza > Mirza zaza. Next base: position 171,314 of record VSMD01067368.1, read on the forward strand.
GCAGCAGAGCGAGGCGGAGACGGAGGTGGGTATGCACATGGATGTGGACGGACGACAGGAGAGAGAAACGGGGTGAATGCAAGTTAACTCTGGAACGCAGAAGAGAGCCCCCTGAAGCGTCCGCAGGAAATCAATGCCGAGAAAGCCATTGCTCTTGAGTTTTTGTTAAATTATTATGAGACAATGAAAATAAATGGACAACCTACGTCACAGTGTGCAGAGAAGCACCCTTGGGTGGTACAACTGCAAAGCAAAGTAAGGGCAGTGATTCCTGTAAAGCTGGAGAGGGGCTTCCTGGGGGCCACGTGCGGGTGGCCTCTGAGCTGGGTGGCGTGACAAAGGTGTGGCCTGCTGCATTCAGTGTGCTTCGTCCAGCATGTACACGGACCGCGCATGCTTTTCTGTGTCTGTGTTATAGCTGACATAACATAATTTCTTTCCAAAGCTTGTCACGAGAGTGATCCCATCATAAGGTAGAGACGAGGGACTTCAGGAGAGGGCCCGTGTCCCAGGCGTGGCCGGGCTCTGCCGGCCGAGACCACTTTCCTGCTCACCCTGCGGTGGCAGAGCGCGGGCAGCAGAGACGCCGCAGTCCGGCCTGTGGACCCGGTGGCACCTACCTCGGGGGAGCAGCTCAGCGTGGGGACGAGGACAGCACAGCCAAGCGACAGGAGGGGCGCTGGGAGCGAGCGCGCGGCTGTGAAGACGGCGTGGTTGGGTGACCGGGCAGTGGGAGACGCCGCACAGCAAGGCCGGGAGAGCGCGGCGTGAAGGCCTCACTGGGCGCTCACTGCGGGCCGGTCCCCTGCCCCCTGCGCGGCACAGGGCGGCCAGGAGGGCCCTCGAAGCCCCCAGGGGAGGCTGTGTTTCCTTTGAAGAAACTCATTCCACCAGGAGAGCGATTCTTGGCAGCGTAAGTCCCTATTCACAAAGACAAAATAGTTCACGTAAAAATTTTAAAAACAGGTAAATATTGAGGAACATAGAAAAGGAAAGATTGGCATGGAATGCAGTTCTGGCTTTGAGAATGGTGTGTGTTTCTATGTGGTGTGTGTGTGTGTGTGCTATGTGTGGTCTTTATGTGGGGGTGATGTGTGTTTGTGTGGTATGTGAATATGGTATATACGGTCTTTGTGTGTGGTGTGTGTTTGCCGTATAGTGCCTGTGCATAGCATGTTTGCTGTGTGTTTGCATGATGTGTGGGGTGTGTGTTGTGTGTGTAGTATGTGTGTCTATGTGTGTAGTATGTTTGTATAATCTGTGTGTGTATGTGTGTGCTGTGTATGTACAGTCTATGTGTGTGCATACCTGTGTGTGGTGTGTGTGAGGTATGTGGAGGGTGTGTGTGGGGTGTGTGTACAGTCTGCGTGTGTATGTGGGGTGTGTTTGTAGGGTGTTCATGTATAGTCTCTTTGCGTGTGGTCCATGGTGTGCTGTGTGATGTGTGTGTACAGTTTGTGTGTGCATAGGTGGGGTGTGTGCATGGTATGTGTATATAGTCTGTGTGTGTATGTGTGGTGTGTGTATAGTCTCTGTGTATGTGGTATGTGGCATGTTGTGTGTGGTGTGTGTACAGTCGGTGTGCGTGTGCATGTAGACTGTGTGTGTGTGTGGTGTGTGTGTGTGTGTGTGTGCTGTGTGCTAAGGAGGGGTGGGGAGGAAGGACGATTGGATGTTCTGAATAGGCAGGGGGAGGGTGTGCTTTCCAGCGAGACACGCCATGACAACGCGTGTTTGAGGACGAATATTCCAGCCCACGGACGTAGGGCCCTAGGGAGGTGCCGTGAGCCATGGGCAGCCACCTGAAGTTTACTCCAAGAGAATGTCCCCGTGTGAAAGAGGAGGGCCTGCCCATGCTGCAAAGAAATGGTGAGAATAACTGAAATTAAAGACATTTTAGAAAATTATTACTAGTCAAATCACCTAGTAACACTGTTGATAATGAATGGGGAAGGTTGGGTTAGATTTTAGAAAGAACATCTGAGGCAACAAAAAGAGCTCCTTTGAAATCCATTCTTGCAAAGCTAAGCACTTGCAGAGCACAGCATTTGGGTACCTGCTAATAATGGATTCTGCTAATTGTCACTGGCTTAGTAAGAGTCTTCATAATTCAACTTTTGTTTAATGACTAGAGTTTACTGAACCGTGGTGATTGTTTAATAATTTAAGCTCTGTTTGATTATCAAATTTGAATAGATATCCACAAAAAACAACTAGGAGGAGATATAACATTTCTATACATCTTTCTGGAATAAATCTCAGGTTTTGTTTTGGCAACGTGAGGAAATATGCTAGAATCACTTTGAAATCAGAAAAAGTTATAAACATTAAAACTGTCAAATGTACGAGGAAGGAAAAACAGCCCAGCCTTTCTTGTTTATATATGCAGGATCCCAGCTGTGTTCATTGTGAGGGGGAAAAAGGGAAAATGAAAAGATATTGGGTTTCTGCCAGAGAAGTAAATGGAATCTCCATATTCCATTTATTGCCACAGCCAGCTTGACTTCTATTCATAATATATTTAGTTAATGCAAATAAAATGACTTAGCCCTGGTTGGAATGAGTAATGGTATTAATGATCAGACTTTGACTGTCAAAACTGTCAGCCTCTCCAGCTAGATCGCAGGCGCTTAGCATTTTAAGTTCAACTTCTGAAAGATCTTTGGTTTCTCGTGTTCTTCAATTCTGGGACACCAATTCCCACCTCTCTCCTATTTCAGTATGTGGCTTGTTTCTCAATGATCCCTATAAAGGAAATACCCAGGGACACATTTTCCTGACTTCCTACTCCTGCCTTCCAGCTGGAATCCTGAATCCAATTATAAATCTATTAAAATGTATATAAATGACTGAAACCGTAGCTTGCCTTTTCAAAGTGCAGCCACATTTCTCTGCTTCTAGAACAGAGGCACAGCAATGGGCTGTGTGGACTGCATGCTTAGACGAATCATCGTTTTAAGATCTGGTTTCTATGCATTCGGTGATTTTTTTATGGCAATTTACCGTATCTTCCAGCTTCATTTCAAATAAAGGTTCTTGAATTTCAAACTCATATATTTCCAGCCACCTGGGAGACTAGTCAGCTCCTCCCATTTATAAAATAAGAATGATGTAATGACGAATTTGTCAGAGCAGATCAGCGAATTAATATAAGGGGGCATTTTAAAAGATAGTTATTCAGGCGGACACACTAATTTACAGAATCTTCCTAAAAGGCTTCCAGTAGAAATATAACCGTTTATGAAATGCTTTGCCCAAGATGAATTGTTTCTGAAATATTTTTCCTAGACTCTTCATTAATACCAATATTCTTCTACCTGTTCAAAATAATATCTTTAAATCCAGTTTCAGAGCCCCTAGACAAAGACTCTTCCAGATCACAATGAAGATGGACAATGATTTCTTGTTAAAAAAAAAATTAAAGCACAATTTTCGTTTCATAACTGTTACTTGCTCAAAAAGAGAGAAGTTTTGTTAAGTTTCAGTTTGGAGGTGCATGCCTGGAAAGAGAGAGACCACATCAGCTTAGCAGGCCAAGGGCAGCCCCCTCAGCTAGAATTACAAGAAAAAGCCTAAGGGACATAATGAGCTGTATCAAATGGAAACATTTAAAGGACACCACACACATGTTCAGTTGATGGAATAGCAAGATTGAATTTGGCATGCCAGATTATTGTGGTCGCAATATGAATGATCACTTTGTTCTAAACTGTCAGAGACTCACTTTTGTCTATAAGACATATTCCAAATTTTTCAACCTGCTATTGCATGCTCTCTGAAGCTATCTTTAACCAACCCTTCCTACATTATTTTCCAAAACCTCTTTGCAGACCCTACGTCATTCAGAAAGTCTTTTCATTGTGCTGCAAACCCTACAACTACAGGTGGAGACACACTTATATACTTCCCTCCTGATCACCAATTCCTACTCAGATTTCCAAATGCATTTTAACCTCTATATCCACCAAGATGCCTTCCCTAAGTAACTTAATTTGGGAAAATGTTTACCTTTTCTAAAAGCATACAATATGCCCTTTGTAAGTATCTTGTGACATCATTAATCACTGGAACTTATACTACAGTTACTTATATAGGTATCTTATTTCCCCAATAAATCACAAACTCAATAAAATCACAGATATAATTTGGTCTTTGTTATACACTACATGCAATGCACAGACTCCTGGCACATAGCAGATGTTAAATAAATATTTTCTTCATGCTAATGCCTCATCTAAGCATCCTTTTTACACCCACATTCCATCTCTGCAATTTGAAATCGAACCCACTCCTCAATACCATCTCCTCCATGGGTAGGTTTACTGATTCTCCAAAACTGAAAGTAACCTGAAGATCTGATCCAGGACACTGAGGACAGTCATGTCTCAGAGTTTCTATGTCTAGGATTAGGAATCCGTTAGGTCAATAGAGTAGTTGAAATAGAAGCAAGATTGCCAGGAAAATCAAATGGGAGCTTAAAACATAAAGTGTGGAACTAATTCACAACACAGAAAGAAGAAAGGCAAGGAAGCATGTTGAATTGGATTGATGGGTTAAGGAAAGACTGCAGTAGATCATATTTACAGAAGGAGTAATGAGGCATCCTGAAAATGCCAGCAAGAAGAGATTGATCAATTCAAAATATTCTTGAACGTTCAGATGAGCTCTGCATTTCAAATCTTTTCTGAAAGCTGGCAATATACAAATATTGAATAACTATATAAAAGGTGGCTGCACAACAAGTACCATAATCAGGGCTGTGGATCATGTTGCACAAAATGCCCCAGCTTGACCTTCACAATCACACTACACAGCAGAGAAAGATAAAATGCTGAACCCAACTCCCACCAACCCAGGCAGCAGGTACGAACAGACTGAGAAGACCATGTGGAGGTCTTTTCGGATAATCTCTCAGTCAGGGTTTGTATGAGTCTCAAAATTAAAGTGTACAATCAATTTGAGCCATTTAGTAATCACAAAATGTCACAGGAGAATCCCAAGTATAAGCTAGAAAGCTATACTGTGTCAAATGGCTCAAAAATTGAAACCTTAAAAATTATTCCATCTTCTGGTCACCCCAGGAGAGTGACTAGGCGACATAATAGAAGAATGAGATGTTCCCAATGAGGTTATTTAGTGTTAAACTCCGCCATGATGCAATGTTGACCTTAGGATATAGTTTACTAAAAGTTCAGGCTGATACATCAATAACTATAATTAAGCATCTTAGTATTCATACTTTCGAGGGTGCATATAGCCAAAGGGATGGAAAATTGTTTGGAAAAAATCATTTTCCTACCAGACTTTAGTGAGACTTTGTGGACTCATGATTTCAAACTAATTTCACCAAGTACAATATATGTTCCCCTTCCTGAGAACGTAGGATTCCAAGGGAGGTTTTCCCAACGTCCCTTGAAAATACAATGAGCCGTGAGATTGGCTTCTGGCCAGAGACATGGCGGGAAGGGAGAGCAGCCGCTACTCAAAACATTCTCTGAGACTCGTCAGCTCCCATCCCTCCGCCTTGCTGACCTTGGACTCCATGTGTTCCCACCCGCAGCTGCAAGGTGAAGGACGGCAGCTCACCTAAAGAGACATTGCACGAGTGAGAAATACACCTTCATCGTGTTTATCCACTGAGATCTTAGGTTCATTTGTTACCACAACATCTTCAGCCCAGCCTACTCCATATACAATATTTCTCTTCTATTTCCAGTCATTGCCGCTACCCTGCTGGCAATCCCAGTATCTATAGGGCAACGTGACAATGCGGATAGAGAACTTAACTTTCTAGGCGATGACTAGTGCTGTGGCTAGCCTGGCCACTGTGAGGAGTCACTAAGTGGGATCATGTAACCATAACCTTAATGACCTTTTCTCTAACTATAGTAAAGCAGCATGGCCCTGAAAAGAGAAAAGGGGACGTAGGAAGGTAAAACTTGGTTAATATTTATAATAGCTATTAACATCCTACCGAGAACTCCACTTTTGGAAAGGCTGTATGTATAGTCTACAAAAAGCATTTGAATTGTGATTAGCAGTTGCTCTTCCAGCTTTGCACATGGCTCCTCCTCTCCTCCAAAGATTTAGTGTCTACCACTTTTTACCACCTTAGGCAGGGGCCATGAGGAGATGAACCAGAAGTAATGCCTATTCTCAAAGAGTTCATGGTCTAATGGTAGGGACAGATACGTAAATGATGTCAGTAGAAGGGTGTCTTAGTCCCTTCAGGCTGCTATAACAAAACAGCACACAGCAGTTGGCTTAAGACAACATAAACTTATTTCTCATGGTTCTGGAAGCTGTGCAGTCCAAAGTGCCACCAGATTCAGTGACTGATGAGGGCCCCATTGCTGGGTCAAACATGGTGCTTTCTTCTCACTGTGCTCTCATGCGATGGAGGAGCCAGGATGGCTCTCTGGGGCATCTTTATAAGGTAAAGAAAGGCAATAGGCTGGGCATGGTGGCTCACGCCTGTAATCCTAGCACTCTGGGAGGCCGAGGTGGGTGGATTGCTTGAGGTCAGGAGTTGGAAACCAGCCTGAGCAAGAGCAAGAGCAAGACCCCGACTCTACTATAAAAATTAAAAGAAATTATTTGGCCAACTAATATATATAGAAAAAATTAGCCGGGCATGGTGGCACATGCCTGTAGTCCCAGCTACTTGGGAGGCTGAGGCAGCAGGATTGCTTGAGCCCAGGAGTTTGAGGTTGCTGTGCACTACGCTGATGCCACGGCACTCACTCTAGCCTGGCCAACAAAGTGAGACTCTGTCTCAAAAAAAAAGAAAGGCACTAATCCCATTTATGAGGGCTCCACTCTCATGACCTATTCACTCCCTAGATGTCCTGCTTCCTAATACTATCACATTAGAGATTAGAATTTCAACACAGATTTTAGGAGGACACAGACATTCAGATCACAACAAAGAGAATCAGAGCTCTAACAGGTACAGATAGAGCCCCATGAGATCACGTGGAGAGAACCTCTGAGGAATGTCTCACAGAGGAGAAAATACTTAAACTGGGCCTTCAAGGCTGTGAGGTATTTCACTAGGGAAAAAGCACATGTCCCGATTTTTCCGACTCATGCCCTTGCCCTGGACGGGTCTGTTGCTAGAGCCATGGTTCTCATCTCTGAAGACAAGTAAGGGCTGGCAGCATCCTAATCTCTCTCTCTCAGGCCACCTACAAAGTATTTGAATTACTGATCCTAAATACAAAAATCTATGAGCATTTATCTAAAAAAAAGTAACAATATTTTTAAGAGAGTTCAGCCACATACTCTGCCCTATGCTAATGTAAAGGATAAACAAGACATCAGTGAAGAAAAAAATACTAACACCTAAACATATGCAAGGTTTTGAAATTAATATTTTGGCATTGAGAGTATTCTCACAGTTCAATGACTTTATATGAAGCTAGTGACTAAATTTATCAGACTAGGTATAAAATTATAAATAATGGTATTATAATGGCATAAAAAGTAAAGTTTTTAAATATAGCATTCCTTAAAAAATGTAGAGGCATATATTCATAATAAAAATAACCCTGGACTTGAAGGAAGAACTTGTACATAATTGTGAAGCTTTAATCTCTTGGGGCCATTCTACTTCTTTGCAAATGGAGGGGGATACTATCTTGTGAGTTATCACACAGGTTGTGAAAATTAAATGAGACAAACTACAGGAAAACCTATAAAAGTTTTGCACGTGTAAAATAGTGTCTTAAAAATAAATAGAAAACAAAACGGTAATAACACCACTAAAGAAAAAAGAAAAAAAGATTCCCCAATCTGTCCTTTGTCACTTCTGTGAGGTTTTGTGGGGAAAAAAAAAAACAGGTAGAGTAAAACAAAAACAAAAATAGAAATCAAGTGCATAAGCAGGGACACTGGACTGGGAATCACAAAACCTGGACCTTAAAGACACAGTGTTTTCCATTTCCTGCTCTCTATAATGGGACCATTGCCTCTGTTTCTGCCTGCAACCCACGGCTGTTAAGAGGATCAAATAGTGAAACACACATGCAAGTTTTGCAAACTTTAATGCACTCGGTGGCATCTTTTGGAAAATGCTCTGGCGCGAATGAACAACCAGCAAACTTCAGAAAATGACGTTAGCGATCCGTATTAGCTACAACGTATTCTCTTATCACAAGACCTCAATGGCGATAGTGTTTTTGGAGGAGTGAGAAGCAGCAACACTGTCTTTCTTCTATTGGTGATGTGTTATCTGTGCTCCAATTCTGAATAAGCGCTTTTGACTTTTCGTTCTATGTTTCATCCTTGCCAGTGTCTGTCCCACACAAAACATTGATGACAGGTAGCAGTGGAGGGACCAGTGTGGGGCAGAAGGTGTCCCAAGAAGGCCTTCGATATCTGCCGAGAGGAACACTATTTAGGACAATTCTATGGAACTTAAATCTCGTGACTCACGTGTACAAACGGAGGCTCTTTTTACTTTCATTCCACGTTTCCGATGTTACTGCTGTCCCAGAATGCATCTGTAGAGCCTTTACCACTTAAAATCAGTTGAATTAAAAGTGTTCATTTGGAGTAGGGTATTTTAATTATATTTCCATTATAAAGCTTTCAATTAAAAACAATTGCAACTGTGTCATTCAAGAGAAGATTTAACGTGGCAATATTTAAGACCAGAAGTAGCTCTCTTTCATAATCTCCACCACCTACACTGCCCTCTCAAACCCTAGAGTATGGCTGGTAAATGTTTATATATTTTTTAAGGCTGGCCGACATTTATAGTAACCTCTAAACCATTAACCTCCCTCATCCTTTCTGCAGCTAAATTAAAGCATCTATATATAAACCTTTCCATGTCCACAAAAGTCACTGACGTATAAAATAAAACACTTTGTTAAGTTGCTATCTTCTATCTCTTATTTATACTATTGGGGGGGGTTAATCTGTAACCGGGTATTACGGTGAGTGAAGAAAGAAAGCATGCAGAGTGAGAGGTTCGGTTTTGTGTGGAGGGCTTCGGTGTTGGGGCGGTGACACCTGCCTGTCACTCCCCCCTGTGTCCTTTAGGAAGACAAGCAGCTGCTGTCTTTAAACGGCTGCAGAGGCCAGGCCGACAAAGTCACGGAGGAGCCTCTCAGCTTTGCCTGCCCAAACCGGGCGGTCCACCTCCACCCTCTACCTCTGGCCTGTGAGCAGGAAACTGCAGACTCTGGTCCTGCTCCTCACTGCAGCTGGAGAGCTGCTGCTGGGGCCGTTCAGGCTTCTTTTGTGCCTTGTTTTATCTTTTCTTAAAGGTGGAGCTCTGCTATTCATATGTTTAACAGCCACAGGGTTGTTCTGCTCCTGCCTTTCCTCAGACCTGGCAATTATTAGCTACCTCCTGTCTTCGGGGTACACGCCTCCTCCTCCGACTGAGGTGGTGAATCAGAAAGGCAGCCATCAGCCTCCGGGGCTCACTTGATTTTACAGAGCTACCACTCGCTCTTTAGGAAGGGCCTGTGAGGCAATAAATCAGAGACAGAAACTGCCTCTCCACCTCCTTTTGACTTCTCCCCTGACTTGACATTGGCAGGGTAACCACCAGCAGGTACGTAACCGGCTACCGGTTATTACACCAGCAAACTTGATAGAGCGTTCACGTGCAGGCGCTTCTGAAATTCAGTTTCCCAGGTACACGTTTCTCAGTCCCCAAGTTCACCAGCAGCAACAAAGGCGCCAGTGTGAACCAGGAACGCCTTGACTCACCGGGAAAGCCACAGGCTGCCCGCAAACGCTTTTTTCCAGGGCTTGGGAAGGTGAGGCTGGGTTTTCACTCCTGTCAAGTAATGAGGTTCTTGAGAGAACAGACCCTGGGCAGAACGCTATCAGATTTCAGGGAGTGACAGATCTGGCCTCCCCCAGCGTAAGTGGGTCGAAACCACCATTCCTAAGGGCATTGGCACAAGTGGGGGACACCCCTCCAGGGTGAAGTTAGTGCTCAAATTGGTGGTGGAGCAGGGCCAAGTTTCCATAGGAGTATTTTTGTCGCTTGAATCACCTCCAGAAAGCAGCTACGCTGGCAGCCACAGAACTGCACGGCTGGAAAACCTGCAGGGTTATGTGAGGTTTCATATTAGGAAGATAAAGATTTTAATCTAGGCTTGGAACATAGAAATGATTTTCTTATTCTTCTGAAGACCATTCAGGAAAAGTTATTTTGAACACTTAAGGCTCTTGGATTAACTTTTGCCAGGCTACATCCTTTTGGTTGAGCTAAGTTTTACTGAAAGTACTGGGTGCTAACAATTGTATTATTTAAAGGATCAAGTCATAATCAAAACATATAATTAAATCAAAATGTTATTTTAGCCTCTCCAAGTAACCCACATTGGTAAAAGCATAAATGCTGATGAAGGCAGGGTAAAAAGGCCTTCTCACATATTCTTGGTGAAAGTGTGTAAACTGTCAATTTACTGTAAATTTTTCTGATATCACATCAAAAATATGTTTCTAGAATCTTAAAAATATTTACATGCTAATTCAAGGAATCTATCTTAAAGAAATAATTCTAAAGATACGGACAGATCATAGTTTGATGAGCAAATATGTTCATGTAGCAAATAATAAAAATCAAACAGTTTTCAACTAATAAACTAAATAAACTAAATGCATAATTATACATCCATGTGGCAAAATTGCATGTATTCATGAAAAGTGGGATTCAAAATTGTTCAATGTACAATTATACAATCAATAAAATATTAGAGACTGTTAGATAAAATAGAAATTTATTGTGTGCTAAATGTGGAATTTTATATCAGAAATTAGAGAAAGATTATCTATATTGATAGACTTTATTATATACATGGAAGAAATATTCTTATAACTTTTTCCAAATGGATTGTATACACACACATTTTAAGCATATATATTTTAATCCATATACGCTTATTCATTAATTAGAAGAAAATACAAAACACTTCAAAATACTAGGAGTGGTGATGATGGTCTTACAAAGCAAGCAGTAATGCTTGGTTGTCATAAAGTAATAGATAAAAAATTTCTCTACATAAAATTTAACAATGTGTATATATATATAGTTGTCTCTTGTATGTCAAAAGGCATTTTGAATAAAGTTAAAAATAACTTAAACTGGGAGACAATACACTTTAACACAGAGACAGTATTTTCAAGATAAATAAGAGATAAGAACAAAATAGTCCTAATATATATACAGGTTTTATACATCAATAAGAAAAATATAAATAATACAGTGAAAGAATCTTGCAAAAGACACATCTCAAAAATAATACACATAAGAAATATAAACAGCTTATAAATACCCCAGGTAGAAAACAGGACTCAATCGCTCCTGTAGTAAATAAAGTAGAATTTTTTTTAAAGTTACAGATCCTTTGTTTTTTCTACCATAGATTAAAATGATTATTGACATACATGATTGGAAAAGGTATGAAAAAAAAAGGTAGGGGTTTTTTGGAAAAGGTATGAAAATAGTGCATTTATAGTCTGAGAGGTCTAATTTGTTGCAAATTTTCTCAGGGCAATGTGATAATTTCCATCAATTTGAGGTGAAATTTAAAATGTTCAATAGACTTTGTCTGTAAATCTCCTTTTATGAGAATATAGTCTCCTAAATATTCCTCAAAGTATGCAAAGATATTTCTTCAAGCATGTCTATTATAGTGTTACTTCTAATAAGAAAATGTTAATGAACCAAAATATCTAAAAACAGAACAATGGTTAAATAAATCATGACATATATCTTCAGATAATTGAGAGAGGAATTTGTTATGGCAGCATGCTAGCTGCGTAACAAACAAGTCTCATCATTGCAGTGGATCAACACATGGACGGATGCCTCTCTCCTTTGGGACTTCCTGGGGCTTTGGGTATTTCTGCTGGGCAAGAGGCCTTGCTCAGAATGATCGAGGTTCCTCCCAAGTTGGGGGTCCCTCATCCTCGAGGGTCTCAGAGCCCTTCCATCCTGCCAGTGGAAGGGAGAGGAGCATGCAGGTGCACACACGCCACACACGGGGCTGGGCCAGCAGGGCCCTGTAGCTCTTCTGCTCCCAGTCCATGGGCCACCCCCAAAAGAATGGCGGGGACTCAGTCTCTCTGTGTCCAGGTTTGAGGAGCAACGGCCATCTCTCAAACCAGATGCCAATTCCTTGTCTGTCCTGTACTCTATAAGAACAGGAAGAAGAAGAGGATGGTTTTCCTCTCCCTCACTCTCCTGTAAATATGACCTTGCTTTCATGCTGCAGGATTCCTTGCCCCAGGAGAAACAACTGCTTCTTTGAGTTTCTGGAGGTTTCTTCAGGAAGAACACTGCCAGCGGTGTCAGATTGCATAAGCCTCAGGTTTCCAGGGGCCCCGGGGAGCAGGCAGACCAACCCCTAACCGAGACCGGACTTTTAACCAAGCCAGGTGGGTGGCAGCCAAATCAGACTGAACGCAAAACGACGCAAAATATAAAGAAACTGTTATGTCTCTCGAATCTTATGAAATATGCTACTCTGCCTTTAGCGGTGCAACAGGGAGCTAAGAGATAAGCTCACAACAGCTTTGGGTAAAACTCTGGAAGAATGAGCCAGAAAGAAGGCAGGCGGCAACCAGGGGCTGGGACTCCACCGGCCAAGGGGGTGAGGGGAGAAAGGCAGGGACAGAAGTTGTCCCTCAAAATTAGTGCTTAATATGCTCCAATGTCCCTAAAACTGGATACGTTTGGGACATATGGGATCTATACTTATATTTCTTTGGTTTCGATATGCATGCTTATCATCTTTAAGTTGACACGCATCCTATAAAGCCTGTAGAGATTGGATAAGGTGATCCCTACATCTATTCATTTTTCCCAAAAGTGCTATTATAATGATAATGTATCTTATAATTTATGAAATCTTAGTGCAGAGAAAATACAATCTTAAATATATTCCAAAAATGCTTGGAAGATAATGCACAAAAATATTAATCCTGGTTATCTGTGGGTGAGGGGATTATGAGCAATTGTATGGGTTTTTTTTTTTTTCCTCTCTCGATTTCATAAAATTTCAATAGGGCAGAGAAAAACTAATAAATGTTATTCAACTTCTGCAGAGTATTCAAAACAAGGGGTCTGGCTAGAAATTAAACAAGATTGCAGATTGCAAACAGCTGACAGTCACTAAATTCACCCGTGTCACGGCCTGGGCTCTGGCTAGACATTCCTCCAGGGAGTGACGAAAAGAGTCACGCTAATTGTGCCACCAAGGAGCACACCCGGGATGTCCTGGTCTCTCTCCCAGAGTCTCAGGCAAGGTGTCAGGAGCCGTGAAGAGCCGCGTGCTATCGAAACGATAACTGGGGAAGGAACGATAAAATTACATCAGCTCACTGCAGGCCGGACACCGGACTCGAATGCGGCCAGGGTGTTGGTCAGTCAGGCTGCCGGCTTCCTCAATCCCGAAGGGCACAGGTCACCCCACGGGGTTTCCAGAAGTTCTGAAAAAATAGGGGGAAAAAAACCAACGTAATATGGAGAGCCTTCTGGTATGCAAGGGCACGCCCCACGCTTCTTCTGAATCTGGCCAATTCCCCCAGCGGCCTTGCGCGTTGAGCGGTGTTAGCCCCATTTCACAGAGGAGGAAGTCTCCGCAAAGGCTTTGCTAAAGTCACGCAGCTGGTGAGCGCTGCAGTCTGCGCGTGTCTCTCCAAGTTCGCCTGTTGGAAACTGAACCTCTAGTGCCACAGTCTTGGTAGGGGGGCCGTTTGGGGGCATGCAGGGCGGAATGGAACGAATGCTGCTGTCACAAGGGCTTACAGCGGCGTGGGGAGATGGAGGAGACCGCTCTCCTCTGCTGTCATGCCAGGATGCAATGAGAAAGCCCTCACCGTATGCTGACACCTCGACCTCACAATCCCCAGCCTCCACAACTGAGCGAAAGTAAATTTCCGTTCTTTAAGAGTGGCTCAGTCTCGGTTATTCTGTTAAAGAAGCACAAAAGTCTGAGGCGGTGATCAAAAGAGCTGACGTTCGGCACAGATATCCGACTGGGGCTCCCCTGCGATGCCACCGCACGTTGCTCTTTCCCAGAACGGGGTGTCTCTGCCCCCCCCCCCC